>JADANM010005719.1:3094174-3108514 GCA_026213755.1 Eurema hecabe
TAAGAAATGTCGGATATCTAGTGAAATATTCGCTGGGTGTGTGGAGTCAGATATTGTGTTTGTCTATAGAAAGTAATTAATATGTAAAGTTGGTGATATTGCTTTGTTCTCGCTGTGTTTGTGTGAGGGATATTTGGTCTGAAATATGTTTTGTGCTTGATGTGTTATAGATATGTTTTATTGTGGACATTAATTTTCATTCCAGACATCTGAGAAATTTGATATTTTTCAACATTTCGTAAATATCCTTTTTGCCATTTCTTAAACAGCTCCTTGAGTCTTCTTTGTAAATTATGCGTGAATGATAATTATATGGTAAAGAACAATAAGGCTAAGTGTATTTTTTTTGATATTTTTTTATAACCAACATTTACAAAAACAATATCAACATAACCATATTCTTCTGAAAACTGTTTTCAAATCATCTTTTATAACACTTTAACATATGTATAAATAGTATGAGAAAAAATACAACGTGATTTTAAAATTCGTTACTACAAAATACGACTAAGCACGCGTACATATCCTAACCTCTTCAATATAATTTTAAAACTACATTAAGCTATACCACACCAGTATTACGGTATCACAAACAAAGTGATTAATGGAAGGAGATATAATGACTACAGAGATGTTACATAACCCTACCGCGATGATGACTCAGCGAACATACGGGGTCCACATTAGCCCGGCTAATTATCACACTTTGACAATATGCCCCAACTTTCCCTAATTGCTCGTTAGTTTTTGATAGCGAAGGGTTAGATATTTTTGGAGTTTGCGGCTTATACAGTTCGGTCTTGAAAGCCTTATAATATTGCTATGATAGAATAATCACTTTAATTCTTAAACGGTATTGGGTAGGAGATATTTTGTTTGAAGGAGTAATAAAAATATTGGTTTATTCCCATGTAATTATAAAATTCTTTTATAAATATATTTGGTTTTTATTTTTATAATGTACTGACTGTTAGCAGTTTTACCAGCATAATCTGTATCGTATTTTCTCGAGTTTAACTATCTACATTCTACTTCTACTACGATGTGAAGAGATTTATTGTATATGGCGCAGCCGTATGTATTCTATCTGCCTTAAAAGAAAAACAAATCATAGTAACTAGAGTTTATTTTTCTGCCTGTTTTTAATCATTTTAAGCGTAGGACATCCTTCTCCATTTAGGGTTAGGTATTTGATTACGAGTAAGAACGTAGGTACCTACCCGCGCTTAGAAGACGAGAAGTACCTATGTATATATGCGTGGTCACATAACAGAACTTGTTACTCACAATACCACATATAATTGCTATACGACAAAGTTGTTGAGATATGTGGTTCGGCAACTTCGGACGTAAATAAACACCAAATTCCACCCGGAGGCGCAGTAACATTAGAATTTTAACTCCACAATTCTGTAACATTAACCAATTCCAATCACGACTAAGATTCGCATATTCAAACTTTGTAGAGCGAGACGAAAAATGAATTACTGCAAATCAGAGTGGGATAGCTGCCGGCTTAGGTATATGGGGCTGACATAATGATATATTAATTTCTGTCGCGGGCTTCCATTGTTTTGCTAGGTATTTTACGATGTGACGCATGGTCATTATGTTTTCATAGTTCCATAAAGGCTTGAATTTGAATGGCGTCTGCGATGTCGTTTAGAGCTTTGTGCGTCTAATGATCGAGTTATGGTGGCATGATGGATTGAGCGCTGCGCATGAAATTCGCGAAGATCTGCTGACAACGTTTCTCTAAATAATAATATCTGTAATCCTGTAATACTATTGTGTTATACGATAATATTAAGAACTAGCTAATACTTAGGGGAACCGCGTGATCAAAGAGAGTATAGAACTGTAAATTATATATTTTTTATTTATTTATACGCTTTATTATTCATTACAAATAATATAAAATCAGTGCATGTATAAAATGACACAAAAAAATAACGTACAAAAGGCGGCCTTATTGCTAACTAGCAATCTCTGTAAATAAATTATAGTATAATAATATGTAGTTATAGTACTTCATTGTTTTCCAGAACTTTCGATTTCTTTAAAAGCATTGATTCGAAATGGTAGTTTATCAAAACACGCGAACTGACCACGACTCCTTATATATTTTTTTGTCATAGCTACGTCACACGTTTATGTTAAATATCCACCAGTAAATTTAACCAAGTCATCTCATCGTTGCCTTTCATTATTATGGATAATAATTTGATAATATTAAACGTATAAACGTAGCCAAAGATAATGGCGTCAGTCGTGTAGAAAGCTTTGTCATTGATATGCTTGTTTCCTCCCCTTTTAATTATTAATCTCTATAGAGATTTCACATAATTTTATACATTATATGTGTAGCTACGTACGTCACTTATGATTAAACCAGTAATGTATCGCAATATATAGTTTTTTCGTGATTTTATTTGAGCATTATGTCGATGTATCGACAAAAATCAATACGAAGAGTTATCCTTACCTGATACGAAGAGTTAGCTCTAACCGTTTGGGTGATATGACGAATGGATGGACAGACATGATAGTCCTATTACTGTCAAATTAGACAAAGTATGCTATATGTACAATGTATATAGAACGTACCTAGCTATCTAATTACGTAAAATACATAAACTATAAATATATTGAAATTCCCTACAAGCATACATGCACGATAATTTAAAAAAAAACACGTATTTATTCTAAAAAAAACAGCATATAAACGTTCTTACAAAACGAAATCGCTTAGTAAAAACACACAGCCGTCTAAAACGTAATTTCATTAGCCATTGCAATTAAAACAGTTACAATAGCCGAACAACCCGCTTGTTACACGTTTGTAACTTGTATCAATACATAGCAACGCGGCTGACACTTTGTCGACTCACTTTTTAATTAGCGTATTTCTCTTTGTGGGGATCTCTTGCAAATTAGCCTCTGATGTGAAGTACCGCAAAGCGAAGCCTGCCCTCTTTCCGAGCTACAGTTGGCATTAGCAAATTACGGCGTATCTGTGATGTATGCTATATTGCCATCGGTAGTCCCTTTGAGCGCGCTCGTACCGTATTTAGTGCACGGTTTTATTTACAATAACACGTTGCTTTTGTAGAGGATGGTGCGTCGTTGTTATTTTATGAAGGGAATTTTTGGTGGGATTCTGTCGGGTTTTGCTGATTGGTGGTTATGTACTGGGACTGTTTGTAATGTGTGTATCTAATGCAGTAATGTATACTATTGCTACCAATAGTTACTTAAGTAAAGAATGTTAGTTAGTGGTAAGAATATTTGAAAGTAATGATCAAGCTTGGATTTGTAAGCCAATGGTTGCAATATTAATGTGTTAGTTCAATGTAATAAACCGAAAAAATTCAACTGAACTAAATACGAGAACAACGGCATGACACATTTAGTAATTATTAATTTTTGTTTTGTTTCAGGTACAACTACCGACTTTGTGAAGCTTCACTGAGTATTGGAAAATAAAAGAAGATTAAAGACACATATGGAAAACTAATACACGACACTACTGTAGCCTTATATCACAATTGTTTGCAATTTAAAAAGTACTCTGCTTATTCGGCGTACCCATATCATTATAATATCTTTAACAAATTACTGTATAAAGAAAACACATTAAAACAATTATAAAAATAGAAATATCTAATACAATTTCCATCAACGTTCTTCAGTTAAACTCTCTAGAGTAGGTACTTTTAAACCGTATTGTGAGAACACAAAACGAGTTCAACAATCCTGGCTTATTATAATCGTAACAAGGTATTCGAGATGTCTAAAGGAAATGACGTGGAGTCTGTAATGAGCCCCGATGTGTCGAGCTGCAGTTACAGAAGCAACAAAAGGCTGCCTTCATGATTTGCAAAGGAAAAATGCGGCTCTAATACAACGCTATGGAAACTTGATCATAATGATGTTCCGTTCGTAGTTTGTTCGAGAAATGTACTTGTACGGGAATGGGTATTGTGTGGGCTTCTTCTTGGTATGTTGCGATGAGTTTAGACTGTACACATGTTTGAGCAAAACTTGATATGAATATTCTAATAAATAAGAATCATAATTAACTAGCTATGTCCCGCGGTTTTACCCGCGTAGTTCCTGTTCCCGGGGCAATACCGGGATGTAAGCTATCCTATCTTTTAAGTTGGATCAAACTGCACATGGTGTGCGAATTTTATTATAATCGGTTAAGTGGCTTAGAAGTCCATTGAGGACAAACATTGTGACACGAGATTTATATATATATTAAGATTAGAAGTACCATTTTATATTGTCCAAGCTCCTTTTAATATAATAGCTATGGCTAACTTTGGCTGGCTCGAACCAGGGAACTCCGTTGGCCTTTTAGATTGTCGAACATCCCTATGTTCGTCGGTTCGTCGGGGCGTCTGGCCCCGCCTAAAACAGGGGTTTTAGGCCGGGCCAGACGCCCCGTACAAAGCCCGACATGCCTAGCCCGTAACCCGCAGCCCCAACCGATTCAGTCATAAAAACCAAATGATACTCGGTCTACCTATTAAAAAAAAACATCAAAGTCCGTTTTTTTGTTTGCAAAATCTAAACATACCTATGATCTTCGACCAGTCGAGCACAAAACATTTAATATTGAAAACAACAGATAGACAGATAACTACGTATTTATAACTTTAATATGTATATTCGTTTTGTAGATATCATAGTAAAAACATTCCAAAGTATGATCTACTTTAGTTGTTACAAAAAATAATATTGGTGCCTATGTAAAATTCACATTCGTTGTACATATGTTAAACGAGCAATTTGTATGTTTTATTTCAGAATCACGTATTGTCGGCGAATGGGAAAAGCATCAAGAATTAAAAGCCTTTTAATGACAGCCTGCGCGGAGCCATCGGCTTTGGACGGCACTATGCAACAACAACCTTACAATATAATAATTTATTTTATGGAGAAATAAAATACTTAATGAATCCTTAGGAAAATAACAACATTACCTGCTGGTCGTCAAACAAATTCGTATGTAAAAAAATAACAAAAAAATACGGACTTCACGCATACACTTTTTAAAATTGGAACAAAATGGGAATGAACTGTCCTTTCTTATTTTTCTTCCTCTTAAAATTAAAAAATAATAATCGGAATCCATTAACCAGAGGTTGAGGAGTACTTAATATCCAATCGTAATAAATACATGTATTTGTAATTAGAATCTCCGCCATTTTGAAATTAGTAGATATTATCTTCTGTAGATAACATTTATTAAAAAAAGGTATATGTATTGAATTTGTATTTTATAATTTTAAATTATTTTTACTACACTGTAAACGACACCATTCTTGTAACTGTTGTAATTTTGCTTCAAAATAAGTTCAACCAACAGCAATTCTCTTATTCAAATAAAACAAACTTCACAAATTTGCACAGCTTTTTAATCCAGAAATTTTGTATACATAAATATTAATACATGTTAAATATTAGTGCGTATGTGTTCTTTCGTAAACAACGTCCCACTGAGTGCTTCTTAAACCATAGATGTTTTATCGGAGTACAAGTTCAGCAATCTATTGCAAACGATTAGTCTTAAAATCGTTTGTAGCTGCAAGCATACGACCTACGACCGATATGTTATTGTTAGTCGAGTGACTTATTGTGAAACATCGAGTTCTAAGTATATCTAGGAATTCTATTTACAGTGTTTCTATAAAAGAAAAAATTGTAGTAAGAATTTTTATAATTTTGTGAACTAAAGTGAGGTAGTCAACTAGTCGAACAACTGACTGGCCGGCCACAATGGCATGATTGTTCTAAGTAACAAAATCAGAAAAAAGCAAGCACAAAAATCCAATAATTAATAGGTATATATTACACACAGGTCTTAAATAAAGTTTAACATACAAGAGACACAGATTAAATATATTTTCAATATCTGTGAAGAATGAGAGCTTTCAAATTTTGAAAAGGATGACGTAACAATGTTTTAATTAGGATCTAAGGAAGGAAAACTACAATTGAAATGATCCATTAATTGGCACATCGTAACGTGACAGTACAATCAAAGCAAAGTAGGTACAATCGGAAAAAAGTGGCAACTCCACGGCCACTCAGTGCTGCCAACATTGCGCTAATTAAGGTCCCACAATCAACGATACATTTTTAGGGTTCCGCTATTCGATTGAGAACACATCTCTGATATAAGTTATATTGTTGTTTTGAAGTAATTATATTAATGTATATATCAAGCAATTAAACCCAGAAGTATGAAATATTTATACATTTAATAAAATAACGAATTAAATTATTTTATATATACTTTCACAATGCATGACTAAAAAAGAAAAATTCTTAAGGCGTAAACTAGGTAATTTAAATATGTCATTCTGTGTGTCGTTAATTGGACCCATAAATACTAAAATAATAAATATAGAGCGTTTTAATTGCCCTTGAACGACAAAATTTTATATTTCCTAAAAATTAAATGGCTTAACATACTTCTAAAACAATCTTAAATAACTCTAAAACAATATTACTTTATATTATTCTCTAGTCTATTCATCGGACTTTGGTCCAAAGCATAATAAAAATACTACATTATATTGAGCTAAGGTGATTAGCTTACAATCGAAAGTTAAAGCTACAAATTATACGGAACCAAACACCCAGATGCAATAGCACTCATTTTTTTTGTTAGCACCACTGTCAAAAGGCTTCTAATTGGTAATTTACAGAGCACGTATAAGGCTGCACTCGATACGTTGATTTTTATTTCACTTGCAACACTGACTCGTCGATCATAGATTTTTTTATACCCCGGGCGTGATTTTTCACGAGTTTCAGTCGACGCGATATTAATTATCAATTTGCTCACCGATTTAACAACAATGGGTGTGTGTCTAGTTTTTAATTGGTTCGTATGTGGATTGGTAGCAATTATTAGTGGTGGATGAGGGTTGGAAGAAGTATGATCTACTATTGAGTACGAATAAATATAATGAAAAACATATTTATTCGTAAACATTGTGCCTACAGTCTCAAAAGCGCAGCTTTCAACGTTTTCCTCTGTATAAGAAGATTATATTATGGATGTATGGTCCAAACATGTCAAAACATATATTATATTATTTCGGAAGAACTAGTCAACTAGATCATATTACAGTAGTTAATGAAGATTGAATTGATTTTTTTGCTTCTTCTAAACAGTAATGAGAATTAATTAGTAATTTAGAAAACAAATTTCGTTTAGTTAAAACATTTGTAACTTAGTATCGACCAACCCCGGCTTCGCACGCGTATATTATGCATGTATTATACAACCTTCCTCTTGAAACACTCTATCTATTCCAAAAAACCGAATGAAAATCGGTTTTATAGTTTTAAAGATACATATATTACATATGCATACATAAGGACAGACAAGATAGCGATGGTTTTTTTATTATAATAACAGACCCGTGCCCACTTCGTTGGATAATTTTAATTATTTCCGGGTTTTTACAAAGCCTATGACACTCAGCAATAATGTGACTTTCTATTTGTAAAGGGATTTTTAAAATAGGTTCACTAGATTCCGAGATTACCCCTTACAATTTAACAAACGCACAAACTTTACTTCTTTGTATATTAGTATAGAAAAGTAAAGAGAATTTTGATTAGCAAAACCGCGGAGTGTGTCTAGTATCGTATAAATTAGTTCGCAATGCCCAGACAGGCAGACTATTGAATTGCGTTCAAGAGAGTTAGATGGTTTTCCATCGCTTGGCTACGTCCACCTGAGTCCGGTTACAATTCCTTTGATTTCACTTACGTATGTAGAAGACGCTTGTTAATGTATTGCAAATTATATAGAACAGGCTGGTGCTTGCGACATCGTCCTCGTCTAGAAAGAGATTTATAAGGAGGATAATGTTTTAAAGAACTTCTGCGGATATTAATTTTGGTATGTATGTATAAATTTGTTTTTTATGAAAAAAAAAGGTTATATTTAGAGGGCCACTTTCTTAAGATAATTTAAGAAGGAATATTCTCTAATAGATGCAAATAAGAATAATCTAGAAATATGCGAATAAATATTAAGGAGTTGATTTTCAATTTTAATATAATCTAATCACCATTTAACCACTATAATGTACTATTATGAACAAAAATAAGTACATTCAAATGAACATGAATTTAGTAGTCGTAATGTGAGTAAAAAATATAAATAAATATTTATCATGACGTTTAATTTAACCCACAAAAATTGATAGATGGTATCTGAACTATCAACACCGATTATTTCATACAATTTGTCAAGTTTCCCCTATACATATAGGCGATTGTTGACAAAATGAAATTACCGAAAATTTGACAATATAACATCAATATTTTTTGTAAGCGCCCACCGCTGGTCAAAGAACGATCCAGTTTTAACCCTAAAATGCTCTATATAATAAAAGAAACGTGTATTACCGGTTCCCGGGATTATTCGACCCGTGTTAATTTTATTATTATCGAATTTAATGTGTCTTTTAATAGAAATGAACACGCGCTGTTGTGATTTATTAGTTAAATTTAATCAGTTTAAAATACTCTATTGGTTATTTTATGACCAATAAAATGTTAATTATAATCATATTTGTTTTCAATCATACTATATACTATAGTATATACATACTCTATCTATACAGATAAAGTTAGAATAAATCATTTTATCTACATTCTTATCTAAAATAATATGTCTCTGTCGCTTTCAATTAAAAAAAATCGACTTATCTTTGTTTGTGCATTAAGAAATCCCAAAGCTCAATTAAAAAGATAATTACCTCAACAACATAATAACATAATGTCACTATTTATACTTTAAAGTAATTAATATATAAAATACATATTAGAAAACATTATTGTTATGAAAACTATTTGTAAGCTTAGAAATCACATCTAAAGAAAATCATACCTACAGAACTTTCTTTAAGTCTTTAATTAATATAGATACTTGTTACAAGTTTATCCATACATTGAAAACATTTTATTTCTAACCAGACATCAAACAATAAATTATTATCTATGTATATATTTATGGCATGTATTTATAGTATCCTATATTATATTGTATTTCCTTATCAAAGTCCTTGTTTATAAATTGATAGTATATATTTATTATATTTTTATTTAGTGTAGTAGCTCACTGTACCTACCAATCCAGTCTTTCTTTACAAATTTTTACGAAAGTTTGCCTAGAAGTTATCACTTTTTAGTGATAAGGCCGCCTATTACATTTCTGTTCTTACATTTTAACTCTGTACAATTAGTCTATAAGATATTATATATGTTATAAAGGATAAATAAATAAATAAATAAACAAAACAGCGCACGTCTTTTATAAAAGTCTTTACTAAAAATGAGAATACTGGCAGCACTCAACCATCGACACACGGAACGATATTAAAAATTCAAAATTAGAATACGGTAAAACAATAGCTAACATTCGTTCACTTTGCAGACGCAGTCCGTCTAGAACAATGGTGACCCATTGTTAGCGCGTCCATTTTGAATGAACAATATGGCGGGCGTTCCGAATTCGAAACAAACAGCGGCTTTGAAACAATGCTCTAATCTTTGAAAGGGTTAAATGTATACTATTGGTCAACTCTCCCTTCTGAATTGTCCGCGCTGCCAACTCGCACTTTTAATTGTGCAAAATAAAATGGCGACTATTTTGAAGAGTCGTTCGTCGATTTTATGTCTTGATTCAATAAATAAAAGGCTCAAAAAGGTACTAGAATTTTATTATATTAAAAAAGACAGAGTCTATAATAAGTAGTTATATTTGTTGTATTATATTGTGTTTTTATTTTAGGATGAAATGAAAAGTAATGTTATTTTATGTCTCAATTGACGGTGACGCTTATAACATTGGTTGAATGTGAAACAGAGGTGTTGTTTTAATTACATTATCAGACGAGCAGCGAGCACACGCGACCCTCATCAGGATAAAAGACATTTAAATAGAGAGAGGCGAATAAACTTAAAATGATGCGTTTTATGATCCTTGCATAAATAAAAAGTTGACATATATAAAATAATAAAAAATAAATATTTTCAGGACATTTATACACAGCGCCATCTAGTTCCAAGCTAAGCCGAAGCTTGTGTTATGGCAACTAGATAACGGAATAAATTACATATACATACTTTTCTCTTGTAAATACATACAATACATAGCAACACCCAGACCCCAGAAAAATACAAATATAAATTACAAATATATTTTTCCGGTGTGGGAATCGAACCCACGACCCTTCGCGCAGAAAGTAGTTGTGCTACCACTGCGCCAAGCGGTCGTCAAATCCGCCTTATAGCTATCTATATACGTACATACCTAACACAATTTTAAGGGTGTTTTTTTCTTTTATTATATACTGTTGTCCGCGACTCCGTTAGCTTGGACTTTCATATAAACTTTGACCCCCCCCCTTTCCCCCGTTATAACCGTTATTTCCAGTTAAAAAGTAGCCTATGTTACTCTCCATCTTTTCAACTAACTAGGTAGGTAAATCCGGTCGATTGATTGCTTAGCTACGGCGTGAAGGAAGGACAAACAAACAAACACAATTTCACATTTATAATATTAGTATAGATTATACTGAGGGGTACCCCTCAGTTTTCTCATATTTGTAACGAGTTCAAAGCAACTCGTATTAAGATGATACAAAAATAATTTTTAAAGTCCGACCTGTTGTTTCTATAATAATGACATTTAAACAAACAAAGCCTTCAGCTTATTTATAACATTTGAAGTTTTAAGCTGAGGAATTTTAAATCTATAAAGTACTTAGATAAAAATTTCCCGATTAAATACAAAAATGACAGCATCAGGCGACCTTTGCAACTTACAAGTAACGGCGAATTCCCGTGATGCTGATGGTAACATTATATCTTACATTAGGGCTAAGTGATGGCGTCACATTTGTTAGATTAATTCATCATCTCAATTGCTCGGCCAGGCTTCACCCTACCTCCCTTCAATGATCTGTTTTCGTATGTACAGGGTGGAAAAGTCGTAAGGACAAAAACTGAAACAGTAGACATGATAAGTTACTTACTCTACTAAGTGTACTAGCATATGAGTTCTTTTTTTAATACTTATTTAATATTTTACATTTAATTCCCTTTTCGCTACAAGCAACGTATAGCTTAGAGCCGCATAGGCGATATATAGTCCGTTATTTGCTGTTTATTTACACGGCACATTGCTGTATTTTTAATTTTATTATTATCGTTTATGATAGTCAGTAATGTAAATAAAAATTTAAATTGGACATTATTGTACTTCATTATTACAGTAAAATTTCTTATCTGAAAAAGTAAAAAAATCTACAAAACATACATTTACCACATTTTTAACGTGGCACCATGCCGTTTGGTTAAATTGGGCCGGCTCGCTTATGGTAGTACAACCATGTCCAAAAACTTTATTAACACTACAACACACACAAACGAGATGTTAGAGAAGTGTTGCCACGTTTATAATATCTATGATCTTTTATCCATACATTATATATTACGTAAATTTCATATCAGTAAAACACTCATATACCCTCACTAAGACTATACAAAGTTGATCCGACATCCGAAATTACTTCACAAGAAATCTGGCTTTCTTAAATCTAATTACCAACTCGGAATATCAATTTAATACAAACTTGAAACTTATTCGCTCGTGTGGGGCACACATTGTTATTTGTGCCAAAAACTTGGTAACCCGTAAAACATAGGACTTATTCAAAGGGCAAATCAGCGCTTAGTTGCGCTAGCGCCCTTTTACCCCCCCAGGCCTCCCTTAAACCCCCCTATGCCTCTACGTCACCCTTACCCCAACCCCACAGGACAGTGTAAGGATAAATGGGAGGGCTGCCTCTTTGGTTAAGTGTAGATTTTCCGAATGCGGTGTTGATGATGGTTGCGTAGGGATTGCTAAAGTTCCGAGTGTATATCGATGAATTTGACTTTTAAATTTAAATTAATATAATATCTATGATATGACAACGTAAGAGTATGGTATTGTATATTATTTGTAGTTGAACATTTTTATCAATACTAATGTACTTTTTTTTAAAAACTAGAGCGATATAAGTCAAGATACTAGAAAAACTTGCAACAATCCCAGTGTTTAAATAAAAAACCAAATAGGTTTAATAAATATTCATAGTTATAATGTTTTATTTAAGTTAATATTATTAAAAAAATAACTGTTTATATTAGACATGCATTTAGTTTAAAGGTACACTTTGTCAAGCCATTGTCTTTGAAGCACAATAGTTTGGTTACCTAATTAAAAATCAAAACATTACATGATATAACAGACAGAGTGATGAAAGAGAAAGGTTGATTTAATTATATGTTTTATATTATTACGTTTTATCGACAGATCTTATGCCGCACTAGCGCCACAATTTCCCTAGACCGTTGGACAGTGAGGTTGTAAATACTCGTGTAAAATTGTCCACGTTCCCCCTGAGAGCCTTTTGTGTTACATATTTCTTTGTTATGTACCTCAGCTCAGCCACCTTTCTGAAAACCATTTATTACGGCCTGATATAAATTATAATATCGTTTTTAATCCTCATAAATTGTTGGATTTTTGAAGGACGTTATTATTGTTTTTTTTTTTGTTTATTTTAAGCGATTGGTATCGAGATGAGCTACTCCAATATACAACATGATGGTAAGGTCGATGTAATTAAAAGTATAGTTTTTACTTTTTGTTAATTCAAACAAAAAAAATCCTTTAAAACTCATTCAATCTCTCGATCTCGATTTCGATCAGGCATAATGACTTGTAATTATAAATACAATTAAATAAAAATAGTAGGTACGCAATTTATTCGTAGAAAATAAATGAAACACACGGGAATGTGAGTATATCACGTGTTGTGTTCGAATCACGATTCCTCGGGGTTAATTGCGAGGCACAAACGCGTTGTTGGTTATGGCGACCGACCGACACCTGGGCTAAAGCTAGCGGCGTACTGAGCGATAATATTAGTGGCGTTGGGCGCCAGATATAGTTACACTTGGTGGGCGCTACGCAATTCAAACAACAGTTCTAGTTGTAAACTATATTTTCTTTATACATTACAATTTGGTTACTTCCATGCTTTGCATTTACAAAGTTTTATCGTTACGCTAAGTGCGACGCTACTTACACAGGCGCCATTTTAGAAAGACTCCCGGCTCACGCGTCGGAAAAAGAGCTTATACACTACTGACGTATACAGACTAAGAATTTATCTCAAGCGGGTGGGCAAACGGCCGCGAGAGTGACGCATTGGTTTGTTTGGTATAGTTTTTTTTTCTTTTATGGCAGGCAGGTAAGAAGAAAGTTTGCCTGATGATAAGCGACTGACTTGGCCCATGAGCAGTCGCAAAGAAAAGTTTGGGAGGATAGTTCCAGCCGGCCCAGTTCAGGTTAACTTTGTTACAATTTAAACGTATTTAGATGCATCTATTATATATAATTAAATTATATCTCAGAACAACCCAGTTTAACTTTACACTCTATGTAACCTATGTAACGCGTCCAGTTTTTATTTAAGACTTTATGTACCCTTTGAAAAATTATTATATTTAATAAAAAAAAATATAATGTCTTTTATTTTCTTCCTATATCTTCTCCCGCTGTGCTGGCAACTTAACTTGAAAATGTCTCCCTTTCACCTTCTACTTTCGCTTGGATAATCTTATTTTGTCACTGTCAAGACGTTCTAATCTCTTTATCTCATGTTATAAGGTCCAAATTACTTCAGCGTTCTGACAGGAGTTAAAATGTATTACCTTTTATTGTGATCCTCAACGCGGATTAAGAGAGCGCGCGGTTTTGAATTTTGATTCGGATTGTACTTGGCCATTCAAATTAGAGCTCTCTCGGATTATTTGTTAGTCGTTTTCTAATCTGATTGTGGGGTGTCGCCGAGGCGGGGGAGGTCAGGTTAGGCTAGTCGGTCTATGCACACCTATTTTGTCTAACCGCGGCCACATTCAACGAAAGGTCTTGTAATGAAGATCTGAATGTAATGGACGTGATGTTCCTTAAGCCGTAAACGTTCTAGTTTCGCGTTCAAATTTTAATTTTGAAGGTTTCAGTAATGCCTACTTGAAATAGCTTTTGAGAATTGTACAGTAATACGAGTTGATAATGCGTTATAATTTTGTTAGGCTAGTATCTTATATATAAGTATTTATAAGCATTGTAATATAATAAATCATTTAAAACCGTAACATAAACATGCAACAGATTTTTTAGTTTTAGTTGTAAGTTTATTCAAATAAAGATTTTCAAATGACGTTGCACCTTTGCAAATTAAGCAA
>JADANM010005719.1:3113514-3152714 GCA_026213755.1 Eurema hecabe
ATCCGGGTAGTTCCCGATCCCGGGGCAATATCGGGATGTAAGCTATTCTATATTTTAGATTGGATCAAACAGCACACGTTGTGCAAATTTAATTTAAAATCGGTTCAGTAGTTTAGGAGTCAATCGCGGACAAACAACGTGACACGTTATTTATATATAAATTAAGATTTTTTAGTATTCATGGTGTTGATACGAAAACTCGATATTTGAAAGTGGAAAAAAGGAATTATTTTACTTGTCTTAGATACTGTACTAAGTGCCTAGTGTGGTCATCAAAATCTAATTAATCAAAAGTAATAAAATATCTTAATGTATGGCCAATCAATCCATTTTCTCGTTCTATTTTATTCCATCAGTCCATAATATTTTATAAGTGTTGTAAATAGATTTTGTCTTTTTATATGTCTGTATCTAAATTGTTTCTGATTGAATAATTAAAAGATAAATGCGTGCTATAAAGTTAATCTATAGTCCTTTTCCAAGCTCTAAACTACATTAAACTGCAATGTAATCAAAATCGGTCCAGTAGTAAAGACTTGTAGTAGACAGACTGTAAGACTCACTACAATTTCATTTACAAAGTTTTGTTCTTATAAGTAGAACAATGCGTGACAAATTGATTTCATAAGTAGGGTTTAATATTTTAAATGTATATTTTCTTTTAATTATATAGCTTTGCATTTTTCGATATTTTGCAGGTTTATTTGTGTAAATTGCTATGATTCCTTCAAATAACGTGGATTGCTAATTCTTTGTTTATAAATTAATAAATTGTTATCGTATCAGGGTAAATCAAACAACATATTTAATTAACAAATCATGGATATTTATTAAAATAAAAATAATAAAAATGAAAAATAATAAAAACAGTTCATCTTTCACGTAGTTACACAATAAAATTTGTCTTAGTTTTTTATTTATCTATTTGTCTCCTCTACTCCCTTTGATTTCGACTAAACATTTCATGTATTCTGTACATTTTAACCTGAATTAAGATATACTAACGAATCCTCATACAGCTACGATGATTCGTTAGTTACGAAAGAATTTAGGTCTCATCTTTTAAACCCTAAGTTCAAAAAGAGTTAAAAAGAGAAGTCCTAAGAGAAAGAAAACATCAGTAAAGGATAACTATTGGAGACATAACGTATGCATCTATTATAATTTACTTAAAATTATCTAATATAAATTCTATATATTACAATAAGTACGTATACCGAAAGATTTCACGTTTGGACTAAGGTACATGAGACGAAACACAAAAACAAAACTGGAATCATTTTTCAGTCTTAAAAAAGTAACTGGCTTCTTACACTTCTGGCACTGGCGTACCGTGTAGGGAAAAAAAGATTATGCGACTCGCAAAATAATTTAACTTTTACCACTAATTAAATATTACCTTGTCCTTAACATCTATCCAATTTTGTTTTCTACGTTCCCTAGTTTATCGTTTAGGAAACTCACCGTTTTTCAGAGAACGAGTAATTTTCAAAAATCGCCAAACATATATATATAAATATGAACATCAATAAGTAGGTACTCCATTTACACGTAATATTTACACAAGTTATCTAGGATAGGAAACATTTGCTTATTATTGTACATATTATCCTAATAATAACAAACAACTTATCCAAATACACAATCACTACATCAATCAATCTATGAAGATCTTAGAAAGTACTGGAAAAAATTATTTAATTGACACTATACAGCTTAAAACTAAATTACCGTATAAATCAACGTAGCTTTGGCATTGGTTTCCACATTTACAATAAAACAAAACGAACTCTGTAATGTAACGCAAGATACAGCGAAAGAATATAACTGAAAACTTTCAAAGTAACATCAACAACGTAACGGGAAATCTTAACACTGGCTCAAAAAGATATGTCACTAAAAAGAAGTCGCCCCCACTCCGGGGCTATTGCAATAGTCATATTACGATTTCGCCACATCAATGATTTCTTAAGACTAGAAATTGAACGAGCGAGCAAAGTAACGGTCGAGCGAGTTTTTGCCTAGAAGATCTGACTGGGCGGCGCCGGCGGGAAGCGCAGCCCGCCCCAGGGGTAGAGTCACGAGGCCTCGTCGCGGCACGCGTTGGAGTCGTCCGACAGCGCCAGCGGGGCGCCGTTGCTCTGGTTCACAACACACTTCCGCATGTGCTTCTCGAGGGTCGACGGAACTGAGAACGGCATCTCGCAAAACCGGCACCGGTACACGTCCTTCCCCAGCCGACCGTGCGTCTTCATATGCCTCGTTAGCTTCGAACTCTGCGCGCAAGCGTACGAGCATAATTCGCACTTGTAAGGCTTTTCACCAGTATGAGATCGTCGGTGCACAGTCAAGTTTGAACAGTTTTTGAACACTTTTCCACAGAATTCGCAAGTGTCGTTACGCCGTCCGTCTTTCGTTTTAAGTAAAGGGTTTTGTAGGAGGCCGTTGCTGCTGTTTTTTAGACCATCGAATATGTTTTCGGGAGGTCGCTGCGCGTGTAGTGTAGGTAACCACCAGCCTTCACCTCTGTCCATTTCGAGTTTCATACGCTTCGAAGCTTCGAAGGGACTCTCAAAAGGGTTAAATAAAGGATGCGGTTGAGGTGGCATTTTTGCAAATTCTTCTTTTAATCGCAAAGCTGCAGTCGGTGGCATGCCATTCGGCTTATCGGAGGAAGGACCATTATTATTGTCACGATCCTTTGCCAACTGCCATTTGAGCGAGTTTCCAGATTCTTGCAAAGCTTGTTTAAAAGCTTCACTATATTGAGCAATGTTTGACAGTCCAAATTTGTCCATTAATTCACCAACGACGGACGCAGTTGGAGGGTGGGCTGGCAGAGCAGGTGTTTGCTTTCGCGTGGGAGCAGACGGGGCACTGCTGTTTGATACCGTTAAATCCTCAGCTTCCTCAACATCTTCTCCATCCTCATTTTCTTCTTCTTCCTCTCCGTCCAACTCCTCGTCTTCTAATTCATCATCAGTATCATCTTCCCCAGTATCACCGGCGGATTCGCCTTCTTCGGTTTTGACTTCATCACCACGATGCACTTTCATGTGACGTTTAAGCTTTGATGATCTTTCGAAGGCTTCGTCGCATTCAGAGCATTTAAAGGGCTTCTCACCGGTGTGTATCCGCCTATGTACCATTAGACTGTTTTCAAAGCGGAACTTTTTGCCACAGAATTCGCATGTGTGGTTAGCTTCTTCTGACCGTTTAGAGGGTGGGGAAGATGAAGTGCGGTCGGGAGGCGCGTCTGCGGTTTGCGGCTCAACGCGTCGCTCCGAGGAGATCGAGCTATGGGCTCTCGTTGCTTCGCGAGGCGCGTCCACCGTCCCGGGTCCGGCGCCCGCCGGTGGAGTCTGGCCGACTCGGGAGGGCGACGGGGAAGCGAACGGAGGAGAATGCTTCCTGGGGCTAGGAGAGCTGGAATTGCCTGTGGCCGCCCCTGGACTGGTCGTACCGGCCAGTTGCCGCAAGCGCTGCGAGTAAAAATCCAGCTGGGGTTCCAATGATAATGGTTGAGATACTGGAGGTCGGTCTCGCGCAGATAGTGATGTAGGAACTACTGGTGGTCTGTCCGCAGGTGAAGGAAATGCCTGGTGTGGAGGCAGCGAATTAGCTGCGACGGCCGCCGCAGCCGCTGCTAAATTTAAGCCGTGGTGGCGGAATTGTTCAGATACAAGTTGCTCCATTCTAAAGCGATGATCGTGATGGTTGGGGCGGGCGAACAATGGAGTCGGCGGAACAGAGGGATGTGCCAGAGGTGGTAAGCTACCAGGAAGTGGCATTCTTAGTAGCCCACCAACGCCAAAAGGGGAATGCATGTCTGGCGGTGGCAGTAAAGGGTGATGGCGTAGCGAGGGCGGTGGCAGTGGTGGCCCAGTCGATGAACAGCCAGAGCTGCTGGATGACGAGCTCGATGTGGAATGGTTCTGTTTATTAGGAAGCTGCTGGGGCATGCTCTCCACGTAGATCTTCACGCCGTGCACGTGCTGCACGTGCTGGACTAATCGCCAAGCGGAATGCACGCGAGCTTTGCACGTCGAGCAGACGTAGTTGCTAGGTTCTGTGGACAAAGAAAATCGAGAGTTAGCAAGATAAATGTGGAATCGTTTCCTGATGGATTTACACTAATATTAACGCGGGCAAAGTGTCTAGTAATAGCTCTCACATATCGTGGAGTAGGCCTAGGGAGGGCGCGTGGCTCGCATGTTAAGAAGGTCCAAGGGCCCGTCGGCAGGCGTGACGAATAGCGCCTTCGTGTTCCGCGTGATTCATGCACCTCTAAAATCTTATGAAATATACGCGAACAAGAATCACGTACGGATGCGCGGGTTAAGAGTGTGGATATTGAAATCTATATGTAACGTATATCGCGTTTACTCATACAAAAATAAAAAAAAAACACTCTAGCTAAAATAAAGAAATGTATGCCATGTTATAATATAATTCATGTTTGAACAACGTAAATAATGTTTAATGTTTAAAATCTTGTATTAGTAAATTACAAATATAAATAAATGTAGGTATGTCAAACCCAATACAATAACTAGAACATTATCATTGATCGCTCAAAGCTAAACACCTCGGTCACGTACAGCAAGCATGCCTGTGTTCAATTATAAAAAAAATATTGATAAAAATAAGCTCATCAGTAAGAATGGTAGGCGCGGCCAGATAAGCGATCTTGTTAAGACGATTATTGAAATGTAACGGTCAGACTGTGACCGACCGGAAAGTATACAGGATGTATAAATAAGACGAACCTTGGTTTCGTAAGACAATTGTTGAATCCAATATGATAAATTAGCATGCTCTATAACGGTACGAAAGGTATCAATCAGTATTTATTTCGGCGATAGCGTAACGTGTATACGGAAAGACAATCCAAAATTCGTTTATATAAGTCGTAGTTATTACAAAAACTTGAAGCCAAAGCTGTATTTTATAATATACAAGTTTTAAAAAAATGGGTTTCTTATACTTTACCAGTTAATGAATCACCATCATTACAAAATACGAAAGCTCCATTGAAAATAAATATAAATTTAAAACTTGCGAATACATTTCCAAACAACCTTTGCATACGCAAGTCGGGATGTATCATAAGCATCAATGTATTTTGACCTTATAATCTCAACCATTGTCCATTGTATTTTATCTTGGTCACTACGAAATACGACAAATAAATATCATAACATTGTAACGCTTAGAATTATTGCCACATCATTGGAATATTTTTACATTTTTACTGCTGGTATTATTAAATTAATTTTTTTTCATATAGAAAATTATAACTAAGTTTTTTTTATGTGATGGTAATGAACTATACTTAAGGCGAAATTATTGGTAAGAGACCAACTTTGCCCATGAAAGAACGTAAAGGTAAATGCCTAACGACTATGTTGCCAACCTTTATAATAGACTCAGGGAAGGATTTCTGACAAAATGGAATAAAGGAAGTAAAAATGAAAGGATAATGGGCCTCCCGTACTCTTACTGATCGAACGAAACGCAAATTAATAATAAACGTAAATAAACTTTGTATTAATAATAAACTGTGCTTCAAGGATAGAATTTTTGGACAACTAGTTAAATTGAAGCTTATTTTATCTACCCATAGCAAGACATTGGCAAAATTGTGGCAACACAGCACTGCCATTTCACCAAGAATAGAATAGAACTTTGTATTACTTAAGCCTTTCGTTGCTGTCTGTACTACATTTGACAGTAAAATCATGTTAACGTTTTCGTTGCTGACTGTACATTTGACGGTTAAAACCAGTAGGCACAGATATTGAACAGCGCTAAAAAGATTACCGCGTAATTTGTTTAGTCGATAATATCAATAGTAAAGCCATAATAATTTATTATTGAACATGTGTGGGATGTTGTATTAACCGATTGTTAATATTGAATTGATTTTGTTTTTTAAGACCACTTTTTAAGAAGTCGTAATCTTAAGTTTAAATGTTTATTTGTTTCGCTTCTTACACTTTTGAATCGTCGGGGTATTACCAATCAATTATTCTATTAGTAAAAAAAATGTTTTTGTATGTTATTCGATTTATTTAACTTTAAAACATAGCTTATAATTGAAGTCACATATTAAAGTCGACTCCTTACTTTTTGAAACGTTATGGTATAACCAAATCATTATTTATCTTTTAGAAAATAAAATATTTAAAAAAATAAAGAAAGAAAATTATTATTCTTTTAAAACGTTGCTATATTTCTATCAGATTAGTTTTTCCTTTAAAAATATATAATATAATCTATAAATGACGTCAGCAATTTCGTTATCATTAAAAATTGTCAAGAATACGTCCATATGGGACGTTTTATAGTAAACCAGCAAACCGGACAAAACCGCTCGACTGAATTTGATAGCCTAACAACCGTTTCGATTTGAAAGCGATGAAAGCGATCACTCATTATGGCTATTGTGCGAGGTTGGACGCAGTGGGGGGAAAATTTGTAAACACCACCCCCTTGGGCTACCTAGTACCTTCTAATTGAGGTTCTACCAGCTTGGACAAAAACCTATGAGAAAATGGCTGTAAGAAAAAGTATTTTTAAAGCAGTTGTATGGAAATGGTGATGTATAATAATTTATTTTGATACTAATTCTGTGAATATTGTTGAAATTAATAGGACTCTATTTATTTAGTAAAATAGGATAATGATATATTAATTTTTAATATATTTTGAGGCAAAGCTATTTGGTATAGTTACGTCTCAATAAAAGGAAAATAAAATTTATTTAATATGGAATTTGTTAATAGTATTATTAAAATTAAGTTTCTTTAGTAATCTAGTAAAATATAGCATTCTATTATAGCATGTTTATAATCCCGTAGGTACTGTTTTGATATTCAATTATACAAAATATGTTCCTTAAGGTTTTAAGATTTATAAAAACGTGATTTTTTTTCATAATCAGCTACTTATATTTATCCTAAGGTACGTCAGTACTTAAAGGTGGTAAACGATCTTCATTTAATTAATCTTCTCTTACATCGCTTTTACGACAGCAGATTTGCATCTAAATGTTAAAGACGTGAGTTTTGACTTTATCTGTGCAGTTTCTCATTGTATCATACTGTCATACACAAAGATATGTTCCTGGCCGTTTAACGTGAGTACAATTATATTATTGTTTATGCATTTTTTATCTGTGGCTTGTGGAGATTTAGTTACCTACTAACAGTATTAAAAAAGTTATAAGACATAGGTGGCAACTTATATTGAAAAATATTTATTTAGTTAAGATTGTAAATGAATTTTTATATTTTTATATGTACCTAACCTATTGTAAATCTAAACGAATTGTGTCGGTGCCGTATATGTGTCATGATTGGACGAAACAGGCTCCTGAAAAACAGTATTTACTATCTTGGGAGCCTGGGTAAAACATTTTGTAAATCACCTTATTATGGAAATAAATTATTATTATTATTATTAATTTACTTAGAAACTTTTCCAAACATAAAAACCTTAAAATTCTTTTTTGAAAAACGAATTCTGTCGAGCGCAAAAAACCTAGCAGCCAGCCGTTTTATGCATGGAAAAAATTTAAAAACTTAAGTTTGAAAATGGAAAAGCCCGCACATAGAACATTCGTCGGCCGGAAGCCGTCGGCACTACTTCCTGTCAACAGTTGTTCTGAAGCGCCTCTCGCGGACACCTCCACAAACTGTCTAAGTTACAAACTTGCTTTGCTATTCAGATTATTCATTTTTATGAATTATTTTCCGTACTAAATAGAGTAACAAACAAAGTTCTTTATGACATTATATTTTTCTTTTTAAAACCTAAACTAAAATAACAACAATTTGTACTACTAAATGCAACTATAATAAGAGGGTATTCATCAAATATTCTCTATGTGTATGCACACATTGAAACTGCAAACGAGCTCTTTTTAAGGCTTTTAAAAATATTCAAAAAGGATCACTTGCGTAAGAAACATTTTATACACTGTTAAGCTTAAACTGTTGTTGCGGTCGATGAGTAGGACACTAAATTGCCTTTCAGAATAATTAATTAACTGTAATTAAATCCTCTTTTCGAAACTTCTAAAACACTGGCAGTTAGTACTGGCCTAAATAAACAAAAATCTGCCTTAGAACCTCTATCTTCTTAAATAAAAAAAAAACGAGACAGTCCGCGAACCACAGATAATATTGAAAATTTGAAAAAAGAAGGCGACATTTATTACGGAGCGCTTAGACCATCGACTTGTTATGCGGCGGATGTCCGTCGCGCCGCTGCGCTGAATGACCGTCTTCCCTTTCCGACCCCCTAACACCCCCGAGCCGGTGCGAATTGTGACCCGTAAACGTATATGAAGCTAGTATGTATATGACGGGTCATCTTGTTTTTAAAAAAAAGAAATTCTTATAGGCTTGATTCTATTGCTACTGCTTAAATTTCGAACCGTAAGACAACTATGTATTACTAGTATTAATATAATAAGTCAAAAGTAAAGCCGAAAATTTTTATTTCAATGTCAATTATTCTACAAGGCTACATATAGTTACACTTCGTCATCGAAGAATGGACAGGACATTCTGATAGTCGCTCTTTTAAAATAAAATGAACAACGATTATAACAATATAAGTTATAAAATCTGCTCATTGTAATCTCAAAAATTACGTCACAGATTTTGAGGCGTTTATCGTATAACAAATTACTTTTCTGAAAATACTTAAAGTTATTTTAGACAGTCTAAATTACCTATATAATAGCTTATGCGTAGGTTACTATGTAAATAATAAGGCAGAGAACACATGTCTTTATAAGCACAAGTGTAAAACACAATACGAGTGACCCCGACATCGAAATTACGTATGAAGGATATATTATATCGCAAGAAAAAATCTTAAATATTATTAAAAATTGTTTTACGACCATTTACATTAATTGGTTAAAATTTACTTTGATTATTAAGTAGCTCGCTAAATTCTGCATTTTCACGCCTTATTTTTGGTTTAATATAAACACGACTATAACATAAGTTGACTCGTAGAGATCGCCCATTATAATTGACATTTGCATTTGAAATCCAGATACCTATAAATTTAGAAATCAATTTATCTTTTTTTACAAGAACTTTGAACCAAATTAATGCACCAAGAAATCTGACTACAATCTTACGATTTTCACTATTTCTTCCTTATATCATCAGATAGATGTTACATCATAATATGTAACATTGGTGGAATTTAATTTGTATCTAACTTCAAAGGTATAACGACCAATTACTTATGTCATAATATACCAATTGGATTTGAAATATGGATTTTGATTTATTATATTATATATTTGTTAAATCGATTTAATAGTATAATAGCATAACAATTTCTTAATTATTAAGCTATAATATTATTTAATTATTAAAATAATTGCCGTGGTTATCGTAGCCTCTCCTAGGAATAGCTAAAACAGTGATTTCTGTAAACTACAAAGTTACTTCGCAAATTGTTCCCCTCAGCCAATCAGTTCTGCGTCACTGGGGCGTGATGTTATTGATAACTTAAATATTAAAACTAGATTCAATTTGTGCTCCAACTGTCCAGATATTACGTGATTTATTTGTTAGTTGTTACTTGAAATGGGCTTTCATATCTTTTGTGTGTTTTAAGTTTTTAGGTCTTTCTGAAAGCCGACTGATTACGGATTTGCGTCTTATTAGTTGTAGTAGTATATTGTTATTGATTTTATAATATGATTTATTATTTATCTGTATTATTTTATTGGTGTTAACTGTTATTAAATAAATATTAAATCGATGCATATTGCTTATTTATGTTGAATTTTAAATATTAAATTGAAACAATAATATCCTATCATATTGTATGGATTTGCTATTTGCCTATTAAAGAAGCCTATTAAAAAAGAAAAAAATTACAATAACTAACAACATGTTAAAAATGTTATTTTATAGCATATTCTTTTCATGTAATCAGAGAAGTAATTAATTAAAAAAGCCAATAGCAAATCTGCGGTAAGTAAGTATCGTAACAACAAACAAAACCTTTATCCTGATGTGATCTTCAAAATTGGTCCGCGTTTCAGGCCAGATGTGGTGCGCTATTTTAAACTCGTAATAACCGTTGTCGACACGTGTGGATCGCCCATTACCACATATTACAAAAAAATTCAAGAAAAACAATAAAATCCTAGAGGGATGGGGGACAGTTATGCACGCGATTTTAAATTAATTCTCGGAGGAATCGTAAGTGATTTCAGTTGTAAATTTATGTTATAGATTTTAAGATTTATTGACTTAAAGAAAAATAAGCAAGATTTAATTAATCTATATTAGATAATAAAGAAGTAAAGTTTGTGAGTTTGTTAAATTGTAAGGGGTAATTTCGGGATCTACTGAACCGATTTAAAAAAATCGTTCACCAATAGATAGCCACATTGTTGCTGAGTGTCATAGGCTATATAAAAAACCGAAAAGGATATTTAACGTTATGCCCAACGAAGAAGGGGTCAGCTAGTATCTATATAAAATACTACAGAAAGATCGAGAAATTTCTATGAAAAAATAAAACGCAGTCTAGAAGAATGCTATTGTGAAATTGATAAAAACATTCAACAGCATAGATCAATGGTATCAGAAAATTTTAATTAATAAATTCTCTCGAACAATTCGCGTGGACCCTCGTGTCCGAACCACAAAGCAACTATGATAGTTATTCAATACGCCCTGCGTTATCCAATCGATGTGACCAACAATCCTTTAAAAATCTCTGACCTAGGGGACCAATGTCAAACCTAACCACTCAATCTGACAATTCAAAGTCCATTGTTAAAAACATTCAATGAATTCAAAATACGACCGCTCTCTGCCGAGCAATCTATCATAGAATAAATCTATGATATATTTACACACAGTGAATGCATTATCACCAATCCTAAATCAGCTATCAACGGACTCTTTTCACTAAAAGGGTGAGCTCTCTATAGAAAAGGTTGACCCTTCATAAAGACTTATCACCTCATATACAAAATAAGGTTGTACTAATCCTAGGCACATTGTCGAAGATGGGGTTTTAAAACCTAGTATTAAAGATCAATTTCCCGCAGCTAAAGTAGCGAAGATGCGATCTATTTGAATTGGCTGTAGTTTTTTCTCAACAATCTCCTCTTGGACTTAACTTACGTTATCTCGTCCACGAACCGCAAGGAATAGAACCCGCACATGTATAATAGAGGCGATATTTCTAAAGAAATTTAAATTTGCCCGCAAAGGTCTCGAGATAGGATTAAAGATTGGGTGTGGAGATGGCCCTTTGTGGTCGACTCTTAAGAAAACGTTCAGATATGAAAATATCATGGGCGTTACTTAGAAATCATTTGCGGGTGTGATCAAGGTACGAATCTATCATACATTAAAATATATTTTTTTTAATAATTTACAAATTAAAATACCTTGACGCCTTAAATTATGGCGTCACTTTTAAGAGAACCATTTTATTTAGTAAATTTTACACATACATACTTCCAAAATTATTTTAAAAAAGCAACAAAAAACCTAAAAATGGAATACAATTCTCATTAAGCAGCTATGCATTATTTACACCGAACAGCGAACAGACGCAAACACTGGACGCAGCGTACACTTGTACCAATATTTATTTTGATACAAACAAATGACGACCATCACTTCTCCGCTGTATAGTGATGTTAATGATTTCAAACAAACCTTGTGGACACAGCGTTCAGAAGACATTCTTTGTTACGTACGGCGCATGAGTAATATCTCCAATATAGAAATTCCATCTCCTTATTACCTCATTTCTTTGTAACTTTGTCAAACGCATTCTATATATATCGCATAGGCAAAGGACACGCGACGGGCACAAGACAATCTCCCCTCACCTTTAACGCAGAAAGTCGTCAGATCTAAAATTAAAACCACTTATTCAAAACCCGCCACTTAGCTACCTTTCGTACCAAACTAAAAATATCCTCGACCATTGTGTCACCGTCAAAGAAGTTCCGTAGGTCACGGCGACGCATGAGCGTGTACGTGTCAGGAGCATGCCAAACTTTTTTTATCTTTTAAAAATTATAAAGGACCGCTTCTGACAATGGAACCTCAGTAGCATCTTTGACAATTATAATATCATACACAACATTAAATAAAACGCTTTTTACGCCATCTACGCGTCCTTCGATATTGAACTCTAAACAAATAGGGTCACAACTGAATATTCAGTGGCTAGACAACAAAACATCGTCTCTTTTATGTGTCATTTTGTCATGGTTAACATAAGGGTCATCACAAAAGCAGGAGATAACAATGCGCGTACGTCAATCGTGTGCTCATGCAAATAATTTTTTTCTTCGAAAACATCCCCTTTATCTGTTCGTAAAACGATGGGGTTAATTAATATGTACAAAATAATGCGATTCAATTTAAGGTTTCTTTTTCAACCGGCACGCTTTGAATTCCTTTTCAATATTAGAATTATGATTTTATTTTGACAATATGAACGGGTAAGGAGATTTATATGTGGGATTGCTTTGTTTCAATCCCGTTTATTACGATAAATGAAATCATATAATTTTATTACTAACGGACCCCTATACGTTATTGAATGTTGCTGGTTTGACAGCTCACTCGAAGGGGTTAATATCAACGTTTAGGATAAACTCAATAAGCCGAAACAACTGGTGTTGAAGCGAAACCTGCAATTGACATTCGAATGATAACGCAATCGTTTCGCGGGAAAACATCTAAAATCGTTTTATTTTAACGTGAAAATTTTAAACGCCACACACTTTTGGTTCGTTTAAATTTTTTGGAATTATGCTTTAATAGTGACCGTTCATTTATACAAAGCAGTTGGCAAAATGCGGGTTGAAAATTCGAACGTTGTACAATTTTCGGGTTTAAGAAAGCTTTTGTTGTGCAACGGTTTAATACAAAAGTGTCAAATGACGGCACATCTGCTGGTACAAAGGGTTATGTTCGGATAGATTATTTTTCGAACCACCCCCGCAAGATTGCGCTTGCAACGCTTATACAGATGTACCGAACTGTTTCTTTCACGTGTATTTCTTTCTAAACGTTCCTGAATAAACTCTTTCAAGATTATAAGTATTTTTTCATTTATTTCGAATCAAAATTACGAAGAATATTAAGACGAAATGTATTCGGTAATCTTTTTATATGTTCTCCACAAGATTTTAACTTTGATTTGAAAAATGAAGAATATACTTTTATGTAATTTTGAGTTTAAAACGTTTACGAACACTGTTAATAATAATAATAGTAGCAAATCCCCAAAAACGCAGCCTGTATACCAAAATGTATGATACAACGATGACGTCAGCATTTCGATGTCCAGCATTGTTGTTGTGCAACATCTTGCACAGGACACATTGTGGAAAGGCTTAGCGTGACGATAAAATTGTCTACCAATCCTTTGAAGCTGACAGCGATTTGGAAGAATCATTAATAATACTAAATCGAGCCGGCAATGCATGGTAGAATGTCTTTAATTTGTACACGACAAAAGGGTTTCTGATCAAAGCTTATATTGGGGATTTGTCACCTACACATTCTATTAAAACGTTTACAATACAAATAGCTATTTAAAAACGAAAAAACTATGACGATGATTCTTGTACAGTCTGATATCATTAGTGAAGCGAACAACAAATGACGTAATGTCAAATCAAGTTTGACATTTAGGAAATACAGATTATAAAACTTACCACTATGCATGGTGTTGGATTCAGCATCAGCCATTTCGGTTCTGGACTTTTTCTGGTCTTCGGGTGAGCCGGATGTGTCCATATGTTCTTGTTTGATTTTGGGTTTGATGTCTTCATCTGGTGAGCTTGAAGGCATCGGTGATGTGGATGCTCTTCTCTTTGGCGTTGATACTTGAGCGTCACCATCTAATTAATAATAGTAGGTATTTAAGCTACTTAGTAAATCTATCCGCCGTAAGAAAACTTTATTGTATATGAGGACGAGAAACTAATTTCTTAAAGCTATTATAATCGCAAGGAAAACTGTTACCATTCATTTCAAAACATTGTTGGTTTAAAACTTAAAAATAAATTACGGGACAGTATTATTTTACCTACATACTCATAATTATAGGTCAATGATATACTTACCATCTAATAATCTTTTAGGCGTGCTAGACGCACCACCGTCTTCTAACAAATCGGGAGGTGCTATTGAAGGGCTGGCTAAAGGAGGCGTGTGGACTCGACTGCTTGGAGGCCTCCTAGCCGTTAACAAGAACGGTCTTCTGCCACTAGAGTTGCCCGTACCCAACTGTTCTGGCCTTGACCCATCTTCAGGATCGGAATTCGGACCTGATACAACATTTCCTTTCTATAACGACTTAGATTAAACGTTTATTAGAATAATACAAGTATTCATTAAATACGAAGGTCAATAATGAAAATTGGTTTTCGATAACATGTTTGAGAATCAATTACGGGGTTTTTTTGAGAATGAATCATTTGAATTACTACACTATTGTTGCAATGGTACGTGTAATATTTCCTAAAATTGTCAATAGAAAAAACTTTTTTTATGAAGCTTACCTCCGTACTACCTGATGTTAATACGTTGAATAGAAGAAACTATTTAAACTTATTAAATTGATTTTTATTGTTCAAAAAGATCGATAGTAATAATATGGTTCTTACCAGCACTGAAGCAATGATAGGAGGTGATATCCTTGTCGCAGGAGGAGACCTTGTGTTGGATGAAACGGACGATGTCAGCCAGGGCGAAGGCCCGGCGACACGCCCCACAGGTCAGGGTGTCTGCTGGTACTCCGGGCGTTGGTGAACCACCGCCCTCTGCCGCACTGTCCGCATCCGCTGCAAATTGATAACATTAGTGGAACATTCTAGTACATTAGAGAATTTGCTCTTAAATTTAAGTAAAAATCTTACAGTACGAGTATAAGATTACAAAGAAGTAAATTAAGCATATTGTGTCTGTAGTCTCAAAATGTACGTGTGGTCGGCAAAAAGGAACAAGTGTCAAAATACACGGTTATTTGAGAAGTAAAACATTGCATTCAGAATATAGTCGAAGTGACATATGGACAATGATGCATTCAACCCTTCGAGTGCTAAATTATATATAATTATTCCGAGTCACGGTCGAAGGTGTCAGTTGTGAGATTGACCACTTATCTCTGAATGGGACAAAGGGTATAATAACTGTCTTAAATTTGTGGTTCGTCTTTGAGGGTTCTTTATTAGGACAGGAAAGTTAATCGCTCAAAACAGATGTGACAGTGTTTCGGTGTTTTGACTTGAATAAATTGAATGTGTAATGTGAACCATAATTTCCTTTTGCAAATGACTCTTTCTAATTACCTTTGGTGTGACCTTTATTTTTGTAAGTTGTAAGTAATTTATATGCTAATTTTGTCCGTGTCTTACTGAATTGGTTCACGATATCACATTTTATTAATGCTATTCTATCGTTGTATTATTGACTTGTAGTGCATATGGCTTATATTGAGAATTTTCTGAATAACTTTTTCGAATTAAGAATTTCGAATCGTTTTGATTACCATGTTAAGGACGCTTCCAATATCTTTTATGAAATATAAATCCCCACATTCAGTAATATTACATAAAACAAGGGCGAGTCATTATCGTTTCCAAATCGTCAACCCATTGAACGTCTTATACATACGTAAAGAATTTAATTGCCTAATAAATAAGCCGACACCGGCATCGACGCTTTGGAATTATAAAGGCGCTTTCACAAGCCTCGCACAATTGGTCGGCACATCAAAGACGCCCGAGCTAATTTTACATAAGTACTATGCAGACTCCCTTACATTCCTTACGCTTTTATTATTATTTTCCTTCAATCGCTTTGTGAGGAAAGTAGAGCGGTACTTTCTTACGGCATAATGTACAGGGGTCGATTGAAACTCGAGTACTAAATTAATATAGCGTAAAAACTACATGATTCTCATTGTTTGCGATGTCCCACCTAGTTTGTTTAGAGGGTTTATTATGTAAATGTGTCGGGTTTATGTGTTTTTTAGATTTATTTAGGCAGTGGCTCGTGGCTGCCGCAAATGGTCGTGTTTTTTGGTCGCTTCCGTCGCAATAGTTCCTTCCGCCGTGGCCGCACCTTTATATTTACAAATTACCTACAATTAACATGATACTCGCTGATATTTTGAAGTGTCATATTTGCAATTTTTAACGTAATGTTAAAATATATTAACTGGTTATACGTTTATACTTTGCTTTAGGAAACACATATATTTAAAGTGTATTTAGAGGGCTGCCTTTAAAATTTAAAAAGACTGAATTAATATTTACTAAAACATTAAAATCAATCTTTGATACACCTTAGTAGTGTAGTTATAATTATTTTAATACAATAGTGAAATTTATTCCAAATATATTACTGTCCAAATTATTTCGTTACATATAATGCTAACATGTAACATAGAACATGTTTAAATCAAAACCCGTTATGCAACCAAATATCCACGCTAGATGATTCAAAATAGTTGAGTAAGCCTATATACAGCAAGCCCTATCAGATCGAACCCTATCGGATTCCGTTTTCCGGGGAAATATGAGAATTTAGTGATCTATTTGAGGCAGGTAGCCCCGCCCCCGCTTGCGAGTGGACAGTGGTCAGTACATGCGCAGACTGACACCCATACAATTTATTAGTTTGGGGTTAATTGTTTGATTTATCGGTTTAAAGATACGTTTGTATTGAAGTCATACGACACGAGTGTAGATGGGTATATACAATATACATGGTTATGTATATGGTGAATAGGATGACTTGTTTTGATGTGATTTTAAATGTTGTTATTCGTTATTTAGTGGTGAAAGAGCCGCGAAATTTTGTCATAGTTTGTTGGATTAAAATGTATGTAGGCATTATTAAAAATAAATAAAGAATCAAATGTTATGGTAATATATTTGAAGGTAGAAGATTGATATATAAATATACTTTTGTAATAATACTTTGTTACTAGATATGTAAATAATTGAGACCAATAGTTATTTTTTAGCCATATTAACCGAAACTAAAAATAAACGCAAACAACAATTCGAAATCAATCACCAACTCAACTGCGACCCTCATCGCGGAATATTTTTAGTCTGTCTCGTTGTACGTTATCTGTGATTTATTGAAAAGTGCTGTCTGGCTAGAACTGTCAAACGCCTCAGGTAGGGGAGGCACCTTTCAAAAGGTCGCGCCAAAAGTTTAAATTAGCTCGTTACCGCGACAGTTGAGTCTGTTCTGTTTTTTCACGTAAGGTCACTGTAGTAAGTTGTAGGAACAAAGTTCAACCGTCGTCATGTGAATTAATAATTGCGCTGTCCGTGCGAAGTACTGCGTTTACATTTGTTACAGCAGCTCTTTGAAAATTTAATTAGGAATTTTTTTTTAACATTTAATTTTGCTAGACAAAGTTCGAAATATAGATTAAACTACACAATATATTCAGATAAAATTTTATATACATTTTATTTCTATTGTATTGTGAAAGATTGATCAGTTGATGCATAACGTGATATCAAACAAAAAACATGTCCCATATTTGACACAATCCTGACCACCGTGTCCAACATTAATTGGCAGGGGATCTCGACCCTTATTGTAGTTTTCCATACAAATGCATTTTTAGCGACAATAACTCGAGGTAGAAATAATACTAAAATTTGCGGGGGCGATACAATTGAACATTCTATACTATTGATTGTGAACACAATTATTATAACGATCTATAATTATTGTTAGATGTTAGCTATTTCGAAATGTTTTGAAACATTTACTTGCGCTTTCATTAAGCTATCGAAAAAATAAAATAATTTTTGATAGAATCAATACACGATATGAAAAAGCGATCTTATAGAAAACAAACTAAATTGAGAACACTCTATTCAAAATTCAAATTGATATTAAATCAAAACGTAGCAATTAAGATGTTTCGATATTCAAAAGTTTGAATTTGAACAGTTGGAATTCTAATGCCAGATTCAACGTTTTATTTTTTTTTTAACGACAATTCTATGATAGTCTGGTTTCCATTGAATGGGCCAAATTGTCGGATATGGACATTGAGTTCAAAGGGCTGCGAATAAAGCCTTACATCGACATTCCGATTCGAGCGATATGTTTTGTAATATTAATGCGGTAATAGCCTTTTCATTTATTATGTTTACACACTGAACTGCATAAAGACATTTTTAATATGTCAACATTTCATACAAATATGTATTTAAAAACATTAAAATTTGTAGTTAAATTAAATATAAATCTGCATATATTTATAGTATTGCGTAATACGATTATAAGCTTAATTAGTACTTTTATTTTTAGTAGGCGTTTGTAGAAATGTAAGTTTTTTATAGTATTATTGCTTTTATTCATAGCCAAGGTTTTATAAGAAGATTAACAATAATGTTGTTTATAAATAAACTGAAGAATACGTTGTATTTACTTGAAACAGAAATTATACAACGAACCTTTTTGTTACCGTTTTAAACTATATACAACCTATAACTAACTCATAAAGCACCCAACACTGGCCACCAATAAAAATGTCAATAAAAAAGTTCGAAAGCGTTCGAAAATTAAAAGCATGTCTGGTTTGTAATTCCACCACGGGCAAACACCACGCCCAGTACATTTGGCTATTCAGGCGAAAGGCGGGCTATGTCAACAGCCTACTAATGACGTCACTATACTTACCCCTATTCTTTACTACCTTTAATTATAACCTATATACGCGAAGTTTATTTTTGCTATATAATCAATGCTACGGGGCAATGCTATTGTTCGGTAAGACGCCATTTTGGATGCTGGTAGCGAAAGTTGCGAACGTAATTTAGAACGAAATACGTATGAAAATAGGTGTTCAAAGCTTTGGGTACTTAAAAAATAGTTCACACACTTTATATAGAAATTCCTTGTGGTGTACCGGATACCGGATTTTTAGCTAAATAAAACCCGATTTTTTTATGTTTTTTCGGGTTATTTATGTCAAATAAAAATATCGTCAAATAGTTTTCATATTAAGTTCATTAGATTAGACATTACGCATACAAAAACTCACACTTTTCTTTTATAAAATATAGTAGATATTAACAATTATCGTAAATTGTATTCCTTTAACAAAAATAATAAAAAGCAATAATTTACCCCAGCATTACAAAACAAATGTTTTATTGAACCGTTGTTCGCGTTATCCCATTACTACTGAGATAAATGAATTATGAGTTTACCACGTTTTTACGGAGCAGGTAAATTTCCCTTAGAGAAAAAAGCGGTCACAATTGATCGAATTAAGGGCGGGTCAGTAATCGTGTTACTGATATCTAATACCGAATATTGGAAAAAGAAAACACTTTCCTCCCGAGTATTAAAACCTCTTCGTTAGTGAAATCCCGTTTTTTTTCTTGTTTTTTTTTCTCTCGTGTAAACTGATACGCACCCCCGGGAGATGGACAACCCTTAATAGAATTGGATATGAAATTTGTAAATTTATTTTTTTGGAAAGTACCCGTAAATTACGTAAGATGATCTTTATTGGAATTGGTTTTGCGGTCAACGTCGGTTCGATAATTGAATTTTTAAGCCTAACCCGGTATGACATTGAATCTTAAAAGGTTAGGAATAGTATTACAAAGAATGATGCTCGAAAGAAGTTACTACATATTGTTGCTACTTGTAGAACATTCAAGTTATTTTATAGAAATATTTCATATGTGCTTTCCTTTTTGTATTCGTCTTAAGAATACACATGCAAAGGTACTAAAATATTATTAGTAAGTTTAATAATTTATTTACCTACAACAGTTTAATTGTATGTACTTATAATATAATATGATTGGATGAGATCAGTTTTAAGTAGCTGGAGCGCCAATTATGACTTCAGTTTTCGCCCCATGTTTTTTTTAAATATATCGAAAAATTTAATTTATTTAATTATAAAACATTTATTATAACACCATTTCTATATTATTACTAAAAAATCAAAGACGATCTTTGTTTTAAATGTAACGAATTTTTATTTACTTAATTATAAAACATTTATCATAACACCATTACTTATTATTATTATCATAAAATCAAAGACGATCTTTAAGACCAATGCAAGCCTTTAAAATAATTATCAAAAAACAACCAATGGTCTCATATTTTCCTAATTCTTCGTAACGCTAGATATATTTTATACATATACAGAGAAGAGAATTGTAGGCCTTCGTTCGTAGGGTATTTGTCACGGCACGAGTGTCAATAAAAACGACATACCGGACTACAGTACGCTACACTACATGCGGTAGTGATGGGACTCGGTCTGGATATCGATGTTTTTGTTAAATAGGTCGAAAGAACCAAAAAATATATAAAAACCTCTAAATTATGGAGTAGGAACAAAACTAAGTTATACAGAGTGAAAACAGAACGACATAAGATTTAAAAAAATTGTGGCGTTGAAAATAATGGCTACATATTGACATTGATATTAAATGATTACATATAAGTAAAAAAGAAATACTTTTTAATATGTATCACAATGAGGTATTAATAACGTTAATGAAAAATTACATCAATGTTATACTGAAGCTTATATAATTATTTCTATTAGGTATATTATATTGGTTTTATACACACGTACCATCATATTAAAACATGGAAATCTAAACGGCATCTTTATTTAATACGACAAATGTCTAAAGTAGATAATATTAATTAGTCCTTTATTAATATAGCCCATCGAGGCAAGAATTAAACCATAACATAAATACAACTCAGAATTGTATGAAAAAAATAGTATCGATATCGCCAACTGCAGGTACATCACTATACCCGTTAAAGCGGACACTTAACCCCTAATCCCCGGCAGTTCTCTGCGAAGTTTATGGCAAAAATCTTAATTCTACCGCTGCTGCCGTTAACTGCCGGCCTCTAATTATCGTCACCAATTGTTTCTATTATATCGATATATTTAACGATCGCACCACACTATTGTTAACATACGCTTATAATCAAAGTAAGCTGAACATACAACCTTATTATTTCCGATTAGAATTTTATAGTTATGTTGATAAGTATAGTTTTTTTTTCAAAGTTAAGCTTCGATCCTACCGGTGTACTCGTAAATCAATGTTCAATAGCACGGCGTAATCTAGCCAATTTGAGTTTAGTTTTGGAAAGTCGCGAAGTTATATTTTTCAGTAACAAGAGATATAGTTTTCCCCGAGCAATAAAACTGGGGTCATAAAACTACGTCCGGTCGGAGTGGTGCCAACCCTTACACTGGAACGGTTTAATAATATATGAGTTGCAGATTTTCTTGGCTCGCACACGTTTTTAACTTTTAACGGATCATTCCGGATTATAATGAGATTTGAATGACTGGAACTGCTTCAACGACGCCGTAATTAGGTTCTATGGTGATAGATCGTATGTCGTAAAAATTATTAATGTCATGGTGTAAGAAAAAAAATATTAAATACGTTTTATTAAGTTTTCTAGGTTTTTTATAAGATAATGTGTTAGTTGTTATTTTCATTTTAGCTATAAAAAGGGATTTAAAACCTTTGTTAATATTATTTGCACTGTTTTGCACCTACAAGAAAATTTAAATATTTTAATTATAAGTTCCTATTTATGTTAATCGTAAGAATAGTTTATTTTGTTTTCTTTGTTTTTATTCTTGTTCTATGATACTAAATATACTCGTATGAGTATTAATTTGTATATTAAGTTATAAATTACAACTAGCTGATGATGATGCTACATAGCTGCTCCTACATTTGCAGTTTTTTCAATAACAAGTTAAAGTTGTTTCTTAAATATAAAATTTCATCCATCAAGAAGTAACAATACAAAATAAAAATTACCAATGTAAAAATGTCCAACACCATTCACATTATCATCAATGTTCATACAAAGCATTATAACAAGATATGACCCTTTCATAGATCATAAAGTTAACCAATAACATAGCAATTTTAAATTTTCTTAGACTGCGAATAAATATGGCCGACTTCGGTCTGTCTATTCCCGAATAGTCATTATTTTGACAAACAGCCTTCGCGGTGAATTTGCGGTCAATGCAAGCGAGGAATGCAGTTTTAAAATATACTTTTAAATATTACTATGTTGATATAGTGCTGAGGTTTCTTGGCATAAGTGCATTGCATTAAGATTGTGTGGAGTCGTCTGAACCAATATTTTGTTATGCTAGCGTCTGGCGCTCGTAATTCAACTAAATATGAACTAATTTAGGATTGGCATTCAGATGTATGTACTTCCGAGATTTTAAACATTTTAAAAGCTTATAAGTTTAAACGTCTATATCTATATGCCTTTTTTACGAAAACTTTTAAACTATTCTTTTTTAATAAAATCAAGACGATCTTAAGATACCTATAACATATGACGTATCAAATATGTATTCTGATATTATTTTTAACGTAACATACTAGTAACATTTTATGTCTAAATCAATGGAAACAAACATCGGTCCACTAACTTACTCATTTATATGTTAATGTAAATGGCATCACAGATTCGTACAGCGATATGTTTCGGGCCATATCATTTTCACAGCCTTATTACTTTCCAATTTGTCTTCAACATTGGTTATTGCCTCGTTTATAGCGACCCTCCATCTACATTAACTATATTCACAGTCTATATTGACGATATATTGACAACAATCGCAGAAAACAATACTAATAAGAAACTTATAGGCGACTATATTCCGCAATCAGTCAGTAAAACTTGGATTAAGACGATAAAATTAGGTACCTTTTCGTCTAAGATCGATGCCAGAGTCGAAAAATCTTGACTTACTCCTTGATGACAAATCCATTTTGGAATCACTTCGTATAAAGTCTGTGTAAGTTCGCTGTTACTTAAGCACCGTAACTGCACCGCGGAATACTCAGAGATTCTAAGTTCCGTAGACCACTGGGCACTTTAGGTGAAGTCATAAAACATGTGATCATCTTCGCAGATGAACACAGACTGACTGGCTAGCTCGATTAAAATTGAGACCCAGAGATTTACAAAAAAAGACCCCAGAACTGCAGGTAAAAAAATCCCGTATCAAAACCGGCGTTTCCTAGTGACCCCGATCACTCGCATCCCTTTGTTAAGCTTCTTTTATTTATAATAGTAAGTTTTTTTCACACACAGCACCCCTAATAACGTGTGAGCGAAAATATGCGTAATAGTCTACGTCACCCAGACGCTCTGTACCCTACAGAGAAAGCTTCATAAAGAAAAAAGCAACTGTCCCCTATTTGAATAGCAAAACTGCATGTCACTGCGAAAATGGTATTAGTGAATGAATATGATTTCGGATCTAAATGGATGGTTGGCTTATAATTGTGCCGCGCTATATTTAGCATGAATTATTGGTTCGTGGTTTTTGTAACACCGGGCATGCAGTACGCTTTACTTAAAAAATATTTATTTTCTTCTAAAAATGTTGGTTTTCAGATTTTTGATCCTCAAGTTTTTTACTTTTCATATTTTAATTTTAAAAGAAATACTTCTAGTCTTTCTTTCCTTAGCCGTATCTTGGTAATAAGTTTTCTCCTAAACTAACATATACAAACTACTTAGATTTTGCGTAACAAAATTATGACAATCTAATGTGACCGCCGGCTAAATGACCCTACTCGCAATGTTTGTTATTCCCAGGTAAGTAAACACAAGAGATTGACGTCTAGTGTACATCTGGCCGAATGGGGCGATAAACAATGATATAATTCGATTTTCCTACGACAAATTATTTGACACAACGTATGTTTATTCTTTGGATCAAGTTTGTCCAGTAACTGTGATCCATTACAAATGTTAATCTTGCAACTAAACTCTAACCGCAAAAAATCAGATTTTTTTTCATAAAAATGTAACTATCGTTAGGTTAGGCCATCTCCAAAATCTAGATTAAAATAAACGGCATTTAAAACACTATAAATTAATCATAATTTAAACTGAACTCGGACGCAATTCATCACCCAAACAATAATCAGACCAAAAGCACCCAGAATTCTAATTAGTCACGCTAAATTCCTATAGCTATTGTTTTCCTGAGATAACATGCCGATTATAAAGTTGACTATTTTCCGCAAATCAAAAAGGTAGAAGCAAAAAATAATACAGTTAGGGAATGGACCTTACCTGTCGAAGCGTGTGAAAATATAACAGGTGGTCACGTTGTTCCGGCAACCTGATAATTATGATGGACAACAGTGTTTGAGATTCGCAGTCTTTCGTGTTTTTTTATAAGATGTACGTAGTATTTGCTGTACATGAACATTTTTTTTCATTTCACAAATCAGGTGAACACCTATTCCGGTAATCTACGTACTATTTGAGATCGATCGCGTTTTTGTGTTAGAGATATTTACCATAGAGTAGAAAATCTTTACTATGTATTGTCCCTTGTTTGTGTAACTGCATCTTACATTTAAGAAACAAATCATTTCACGCGTTGTTTTTGTTACATCGTAAACAAATAAAAAGCGGTTAACTAGTAAAGCGTTTTGTTTCTTAAACACAGAGTAGAAAATAATCAAAGAAAAAATCATAAAACGTAAATTTACCTCCACATAGCAAAGATGAGATTTGCATCTCAAAGGTCACATCAAGCTACTAATACTCCCGCGCACAATGGGCCATGCTGGGTCACTCATCGGTTATCTGCCGATCGCTCTGCGGCCGTCGAATTTATAGCCGCATTTACTGTTACTACTCTGTGGTTATATGTACGTACGGCGTGCATATATTTTAACTTCGCTCTATGAGTAATCTTTGAACTCTATTAGTCTCTGAAATATTTTTTTTACTTAGTTTTATACGCTTGGATGAGATCGCTCTCTGGTAATAAGGTGGAGTCCCAATCAATGTTTGGTAAGTACGGTAATATTAAAATGTCAATCCCAAAATATATTTAATATCATCACACCGAGATAGGCATGTACAATTAACTTGGAAAAAAAAATTAAAAACATTCTACATCTAACAAGTTATTCTTATTACACTTGGCAACAATTATCATAACAGTTAAACGATTTAAACAATTAACAGAACATCACGAGCGCTATAAAACAAAATCGGTAAAAAATCCACAGACTAATTAATCACTTGCGATCGCGAAAAAACACCGCGTCTTTGTGTGCATTTCACATGACCTCAATTAAACAGTCATACGGAAGCATAAGGCGGGTCATCGATGGTCATGCGGCCGGTATGGGAAAGCTCCCAGCGTTTGTATGCATTCAGGTGACAAGGTGTTAGTGCATACACAGAACGATTCGCGAGACTTCTGCGTTTCGAGGTCGGTCAAAGGTGCATCTTTGGACCAGTAACGTACTAGTTTAGTCAAGGATTTTACTTTTTCTTTTATATCTTTCTTTTTAATATCTTTGTTCTATATTTAAAAAACTCAAGACTGCCCTGTTTTTCTGTCTGATTCAAGACGTTTTGAGCCTTATTAGCATTGCTTATGCTATATTCAACGTTTTGAAAATTTACTTGTAAATGTTCTTTTTTTAACAGTTCTTTATAGTTAGTATCTTACTTGATAATTCATATTACACTAGCCACTAGACTATGCCGCTTTGGACCTTAGTATTGCTTATATTTACTGGTATTAAAAATAAACTTATGTACGTTTATATTTTTTTTCAAGTTCTATATTTGAAAATATGAAGACTGTTATCGCGTTAGTAATTACTAACTTATCAATTGATAAGTCATATAAAGTTAACCAACGCATCGTAACGTTTGAACCTTAGTATGTCTTATATTTGCCCGTTATAAAAGAAATAAATAGGAAGGCGATCTCAATGTATTTGCAAAGATTCACTCTCCCACGCTGTCGCCATATTTTTTGCTCCATTAAAGGTGAAATCCAACCCTTTGGTATTCCGATCTATCAATAACACAACAATAGTGGCCACAAAGGATTTCTTGACCAGAATTAGAACATGTGTGACATTTTTTTGCATTCAGCGTTTCCGCTTCACAACTCAGTATAATTTAAATGTAAGAAAAAAATTGGATATGGTACCTGTAGTATTACCGGAATATCTATTGGTAGGTATATATAAATAGATAAAGTTATTAACGCTTTTAAATTTGGAATTAAAATGACAATGTTTAGTTTAATTCCTAATTTGGAGATATAATTTTTTTAATTCTATTAAGTGGTGAGACGAACTGGACGCCGTCCTGATGGTAAGAAAAACGACAGCCCATTTTAAATTAAATTTATTTTGAAGGAGATAAAAATCATAGTGTAGTCAATCGAGTAGGAGTCGATGCTGTTCGCTGATTTATAAAATCAGTCTTAAATCCTCATAAATTATATGTGCCGATTGTGTTTGCCTATCAATTGTATCTGCTGTTAACCTTATTGAATCCCACTAAATATCGTATTTAGCCAAAGGAAAGGGCTAGCTATTATAAATCCAGCAACCACCCACGCTACATGAACAATACAGACACACACAACACAATATAAATCATAACCACGAGCCTATCTTTCACTCCTTTGAATGCCTTATGATTTTTAACACCCACTTTATCATTAAAAACAATGAGACTTTGCGACATTCGCCTATAGATGAACTAGAAAGCTTGCAATCCATTGAGGTGTTGTGTCATAGAAATTAAGACACCTTATATTAAAGCTAATTAAACTCCTTCAATTTATGGTACATTGGTACTTGGACTACTAATGAACTAAAAAACAAGTCCAACGCATTCCGATCTGCATTGATTTAACCAACTAAGTTTAAAAGGTTCGATTGAACTTAAAAAAAGGACCAAAAATATCTGGCCTTCCTAAACTAGGGCTACCATCGCAAAAAACCTGAATCTGGTTGTAATTCAATACAACCTCCTTGCTCTATCGGTCCAACTTGACGTGTAGTTGTGGGGAATGAAAAAAAAATAAATTTGGCCGAATCAAAAGCTTTGGACAATGGTCACGGAATCCGAAGCACACATGGTCGATATAAAAGACCAGGTAGAATTTGATACACCGCAATCTTCATGTCAGTCAAAATGATGGAAAATTATTTTTGTATAGATTTTTTTTATCAATTTATTGTTAAAAAAGACCTACCATGGTTTTTTATAGGTAATTAAAAAGAAGTTCAGTAAATTACATAGTTTTTATCAATCGTTATTCTTACTCTAGAACTTTTTTTATTAGGTTTCCAAAGTACTTTTTCTTTCACCAATATTACAATACATAGTAATAACTATTCTACAGGTGCTACAAACGGACACCCTCTGACACTTACACGTTCCTTTCTTTTCCAAATTGGTGAAAGGATGTGACATAATGATCAACAATAGTTATTTTGCCTACGGGCGACTTCTGATAGAGCTCCATTCTAGTCGACAATGTGGGCGCGGACTCTATGGCTTGTTTGCAAAAAAATTCCTTTGACCGATTGTTTGGTAAAGCCAGCTTCTGTTATTTTTTGTCGACGTGCTTATGGAAGAATGACCATGGGAAAATGTCGCAAATTCACGTGTTACATAGTACTTTTTGCAACCTGTTGATAGATGTCCGGATAATACTCTTTGTATTATTGTTATCCCCAATACATTCCAAATTGTAAACATATTTGAAATAACCCTTTATAGCTGAACATTCGAAACTAGATTGTAATTTAATCGCGTCCGTCTTTATTTATTGCTAGGATATAACCTCGGAATGGATAGAGAAATAACTCGGCATTAAGATTCTTACATCCACCGAAGTTTAAATAGGCCCTGTCGTTGAATCGTCGACGTTTACAAATTAGTATCAGAGCCTGACAAAGATGGACTCTTGAAACTGTCCACCCACTTCCATCCATTGATTGTAACAATAAATTAATTCCTGTTATGAACGTTTTTTATCTCATTGTTAAACCGTTTTACTAGATGGTGATAGAGCCTAATGGGCGGACATTGGTCAAAGGATTCGGTTCACAATTCCGTATTGAATTTTCTTATGAAAAGAACCTTTATAAATCCTCTCATGTTCCTGTTTCTAAAGGCTATTTGATTCCCGTAAAGGCTTATCGAGTTTCTGTAAATCAAATTTACCAGAAATCATATTTTAATTGTTGTTAATCTACGGCAATTAGATGTTAGATTCCCAGCGAGAGATACGTTTCAATTATTGTAAAGTATAGAATCTCGAGTGACGATCTTAGCACCTTTTGCTTGAAAAAATTGTTAAGCTTCTGTTTTCGTTGTTTGTAATGCGATTTGTATTGTTGTTAATATAATCCTTACTCGAAGAAAGGATTAAGGACGCTAAATAGGAGTGAGTAGAGACGTCACTTCGAAGCCCCCGACGTTGCATATATTGTTTGAACGGACTAATAAATCCAATTTAAATGCTGCGTGGACCTCCGCGATATAACATATGTAAATCCATACGTCTTTATCTTGGGAATCAGAACACAAAACGAAACGAACGGGCATTGAAAAAAGACTAGTCTTTCAATCGGGTGGCCGCCGACCGCAATCGTTATTTCTAAATACTAAATTAACTGTATTCCCTCTTCATTTAAATATTTCAGATCATTTAAGTAGTAAGTTATCCTTAGTGCTCAAAATCAAGACGTTTTTTAAAAGAAATACGTTGAAGAATATCATAGAGAGAAATATTAAACGAGTACAGTATGTAATAACTACATTAGTATTACGAATTGAAATTACTGAAATGATTTACATAATCCGTAAAATTCCCTTGAGAACCTGCAACAGTAAAAACTAAAAAACACTGTTACCTTTGCAATTAAATTAATGGAAACTATTATCATCACGCAATTACAATTTAGCGAATCTTGAATATTTATGCTAGGCGTGTCCGATATACATTCAGGGACAGCTCAATTACTACATTATTACTTCATTAATCAAAACCTTAAAAGAACATTATTCAAAAATCGTAATAATACTCTGATATTCCATCGCAGTATGAAACATTCTTGGAGTTAGAACTCAACTATGTACATGTATTACAAACGATCTTGAAGCAATAATTCCTGGACAAGGATCAAGATTGAAAGTTCCGCTTGTGAATACGATGTTCCGATATTCTCTTAATGAAGACATATTGAATCGCCAACCGGCGAAAGACGAGATATAGCTATGTTTTAAATTGACGTGAGCTCCCATTATGCATTTGGAAAATAAAAATCCGAAACAATGGTCTAATACGAGCTATTCGGCTTGTTACCGAATTAGGAGGAATAAAATACGAATGATGATATCGAAATAAAAATAATTTGGAAACAATGAGAAAGGCTTGCGTCAATTAGCTGGGATGAGTGAGACAAAATTGGTTGGCACTTGGCGTATAAATATTGTATGAAGTGAAGTTGACTTTTTTAAACTTTCGGAGCTCGTCGAACCCTCCGCCTCCTGATAACGTAATTTAGCGATTCTCTAATTCGCACTTTTGAAGAGACTTTTAAAAACGGATACCCTTAACTTTTTGCTTGGTACGTGTCATTTATTTTTCACCTCTGTCGTGTTTGGTGAAGTTTCGGCGTCGCTCGCATCCCGTACATTATTTAGATGCATTACGGACATCGTGTTTATTAGACATGAGTATGTACTTTGTAGCTTGACAGATCCCATGTAGGTAAATTAAATATTACAAATTAGGACCTACGTCGCGTCACTTTAATTGTTATGTGATAAATGATTTTTAAATATTTTCTTGAAAGTAAAAATATTGACAAAATAGGCCATGACAGATTATTAAATATTAAAAAAAAAACGAAATTAAAAATTATAAATTTATTGCATGTCTTGGTTATTCTTGCTTAGCGAAACTTATATCCCCGTCAAACGTCAATCGGCTCGCGGACCGTTATCGAGGGGGACCGCACAAAAGCGAACCTCTTACGTTTAAAATAAGAACAAACTAGTAATCGACGAAATGACGCGTATCGACCAATCAGGCGCGAAGGCCACAGGCGGTGATGACGTCATCGTACCAACAGCCAATAGGATCGCGTTGTCGCCTTCGGTCAACTTCGACTAATTGCCCATGTGTGATAACAGTATGCGTACGCGCACCGGACAGTTCGGATATGATTAAAATCTTATATGATTCTTTTAAGCAAAGTTTTAACAAAATATAAGACTCATGAAGCGTATAATATCAACTAATGGACTTCTACTAAGTACTATACTAGAGAACTATTTTTCTGAAATTAATAATAACATTCCTAACTGTAAGAAAAAAATAAACGAAATGAACCCAACGTTCTAAATTACTGTTTTTCATATTTAGGTAACTTATAAATATTAAATACATATTTTAAAATTTACTTTCTTAGAAACTTTTATGAACATTTAGTCCAATGTTTAGTACAATTCTTGCAGTGTTAATTATTTGTTGAAGCAATTAATAAAGCCATAGTCGTCAAAGATAAAAAATGGCCGAGTTCACGTGTTTGAGATTTACATCAAAAACTTAGAGTAGTGTATGGGAAAATAAATTCAATTACACTTATTTGGCCGGAGAAATGTTGAACAATAGGCTTGTTATGTTTCATGTTAATTAATTTCTAACCATGATTATAGTAATGCGAATTATTGTTTTAAACAGATAAAAAATTAAGACAAGTTTTCTAGTTAACTTTGAGATTTTGGTTTAAAAAATTGGCTTATAAATTTACCTGTGTGTCTTTTTATTTTAAATATTTATGAACCTTTTTAAAGTGAGATATTTTATTCCCCTTTTTGTGTGTCTTAACCTAGTATTTTTATACAGAATATAATTTAGATTTTATAAACATTTTAGGGGAATTTTTTTATAAATTAATTATACTAGCCGCACCCCGTGATTTTGTACCCGCATGTACACCATCTTCTTGAATCAATCTATCTGATAGGAAAAATCCGCATGAAAATCGGTTCCGTAGTTTTGAAGATTTAAACATACATAGGGACAGACAAAAGGAAGTGACTTTTTATACTATATAATGACAACGCGATGGTAAATTAGTTTTTTAAGGTAATAGGTATATATTTTATTTTTAACTTGTATTATTCTTAATTAAAGGGGTTTTTTATTGTCAAAGAAATGCAATTATAGTTTTATCGTGAACAAACTATATAGCTTATTACAGTGCATTGACGTAATATCGTTAAGTTTTATTTACTTGCGGAAAGTTATTACTTAACAGCTAACTTAGCACGATAAATATGTCCTTTATTTGAAAACTATAATATATGTATAAGTTTTATTAAGACTTTTTTAATGGTTTATATTTTTAATTATTATGATATAGGAACTCATTTTAACAATGCGAAAATTTTGAAATTTTCGAAAATTGTCCCTTAACACAGATTATTTTAATAATCTAGCTAGGGTTAGTTGTGACATTTTTCGAAAATTTTGTCGCCTTAATTGTATATTATCATCCGTTCCCTTGGAAACTTTCGACAAAGAAAATTGAGTTTATTATTATTACTAAAAACATTTTTTTCGAGCGGAACTATGATTTTTTATATCAAGATAAGATATCAAAGGTAAAATGATATAAATGGCATCATAATCATAAGAGCATTTGAGATAAAAGTTTAAAAAAAGAAAATAAAGTGTTTTGTTATAAAAATATTCGCATGCCATTTTTTTCGGCTTTACATATTTATCTATCTGGCAAGAATTTTATTGTTCACGTAATAAGCTAGAATAAACCTCTATGGCATGTAAAAAGGATCTTTTCAGTCTTTTCATTCGTCCCTTTCGGTCAGTAGATGACCACAGAGTAAATATTGACATGCATGCTACGTTATTAACTAGCTCATTATTTTGTCTAGACACCGATTTTTAGTCTGTGCAAAAACAAAAATTTTCAAACAATGACATTTAATTTGTCAAAAATATAAACATACCTTGCGCGATGCGTACAGCTGGCATCTTGATTCTCATCTTGATTTGGTCACCTATTTTTAGATCTTCAATAACTTCTTTTATCCTCTAAAAATGTTATCTTAATATCTTGTTATCATACGACAGTTTGTTAGCACTTCACTGGTGCCGCCGTCGGCTTATCGTCCAATTTTAAAACCTTTTACGACGATATCCCTCCAACACAAACATGTAAGTCCGTCGGTAATCTTCAGTTTTCGCTATACGCAAATTCATCATAGCATCAACACGTGAACTTTTTTCTTTTCATACTGCGAATCAGTTCTTGTCAACAGATAGATGTTTATTTTTAAAATTCGTAACATAGATATCGAGCACTTGATTCGAAATTATCTAATCAATCATGTACAGCTGATTGTGTTTTATTTACACTTAAATTCACCGGATAAATTCACTTGAGATCGTCTTTGAAAATTTGCAAGAGTAACGTGGATTTACTTTAGTACATGATAGTGTTGATGTCGCGATGTAGTATGTCGCGTGCGGAGCGGTTCGAGCAGGTGCGCGGGCAGCCGCCTGCTCTCGCCCGATGTCCGAGAACGTCTGTCCTGTGTCCCTTCGCGCGAGGGCTCCAGCCTCGTGTCCGTCGCGCCGTCGCGCCGTCTCGCTCGCCCGCCCGACGACGGCGCGTGTGACTCTCTACAACTAGCCAGGGGTTATAGGCTGTACGCCTACACCGTGCGAGTGGCGCTCGGATTATAGTCTCGCAGGTACGTAGTTGTTGGAGTAACATTACTGAGCGCTGTATCAATGTTGCTATGTTGATGGAATGGTGAGTATCAAGTTTAAATATTTTTATCTTCTAGTGATAAGATAAGAAGGTTTAGAAGGTGTTTTCTAAATAGTTGGGGAATATTACGTAAACTAGAAAGCAAACTATATACTCACACTCAACTCTCTTAAAGTCACTTAAATAATAAGGTTATTTCGCCTTTTTTTTATTATTGTGAGCTTAATTTTTAAAGCCAGCCACGCGCCGTTAAGTCCATGTATGGCTATAGTCGCGGTCGCCGCGGCGTCGGCTGCTAGAACGAGATAGCCACGCACGTTTCGCCCCCATCGCGTGGGTGGGAGCGAGACGAACTCAATTCACAAGTGTCGCGCGGCCGTGTGCGTGCGGGTGGGGCGAAGATGCAGCGTACAAAAGAAAAGGGATAATATTTGCCTGCATATTTCATGACTCGATTAGGAGATGGAATTTTTAATTGAATGGACTTTTGTCGCGCGGTCACTTTATGCTGACGCGTCGCGTAGATTTTAAAGCCTTAAGTTTAATTTTTCATACATTCAACCCTATTATTATTTTAAACAAAATCATAGAGACTAGTAATAAACATTGATTCTTATATCCCTGTATTTTTATTCTACAGTTTGGAGGCTCCGAAAATAATTTTCCAATACGTGATTTCTAAAAATAAATAAGGTATAATTCAATATAGATAAGTAGTAAATGTATACTTATAAAACTTAAAAGTTATTCTACGTGGTCAATCACTAAGGAAATGTTATAGTTTTTTCGTAGCTAAGCGCTACGCCGCTCTACGAACCTATTGTGATATATTCAAAATCTTTAGTATAATCATACCAGTTTATTGATTATAATGCAGTATTAGTTGTCTTTGAAATTATTCTATATCATATAATAAAAAAATACTAAGTAATGTTTTGTTATATATTAAGTTTGAAGATGTCATGGCTCAGCCTATGTAACGCTAAGTACCTTTTAATTAAGTAAATTAACTTCTCAATTATTTTTTTTATGTAAGTTGTATAAACAAAAAGACAAACGAACATCCGAACGCAACACGTGAACAAGTCGTTCAGTTCATCGTTCACTCTCACTCTTGTAAAGTTTCTGCATTTTTTCCAACGTTATTTTACTTAAGACGCCGCAGAACTTATCTCGGTCGGTCCTTGACTTTAATAAGTTTTATGAGTGTCAGTCGAGACTTAACTGGCGCGAACGGCGGACAACTTTTTCATAATTGTTTCTGAACTGACTTCACAACTTTCCGTGTTCGATTATTGAAATTTTAAACTCGTGTTCCATTCGCATTCTATTCTTTTTTCAAACGTTTGTTATTTTGACAGATTAGTCAATTATCATGTTGTTTTTATGTCGTTACTTGAATTGATTCATAATTTATAAAATAATCATTATATAATTAAGAAAAATAGATTAAAATGTATGAATGGCGTCGTTTGTAAGTCGATATCGATAGGTGTAGCCAATGTCCAGTCCGATATTACCAATTCATATTGGTCAGTTAAAAATGCGTAAATCGAACGGTCATCCGATGTCCACCGCTACATGCATCTGTCTCTTTCTAAACTAGACATATGTAAGGTGAAAATAGAGACGTATAGGGTTGTCGGTTTTCACGCGTGGAAAACGGGACAATGTGTCGCGATGTATGTTCATCTCGTTCATATGTAGGCCCCCGGGGTACTTTGAGAGGGATGGTAATATCATAGATGAGATTTTCCCGCTACTCGACGCTAGGCGGCGTGAAAACTCTGAAAGGGTTGTTATCTCGATATTACTAAATAATTATACCAATAATAAATAATTTAGATTATAGACGAGAAACCAATAAATCACGTTAAGCCAATGTCTTTAAGAAAATTATCAATAATTGCATTATTTTTAAGCTCTTTGAAATCCGTAATTTAAAACAAATTTTAAAAAAATCTATTAGATTGTACGAATATAAAACATTATACCTACATTTCATTTAAATATCAATGTCTTCATGCATATAGAAATCACAATCAATCAATGGTTCATTCGGTTTTCGTCGTGTATTGAGATTATCTCCCATACAACGTACGTATATGATATATAAATTTGTACTTTACTTAAGCCTTAGTTAATCGAGCAATAGTTAATTATAAAATTCAAAAGTCACGGGTCGCATGTTTACAGAGAAGGCACTCTTATATGAGTTAGTTATTTGTGAAGATCACTAAGTGTATATAGGTAGTCGATTTTCTAAAAAAATTATAACTGGTTTTTTAATATAATATTTGTATTAATTTCAATAAATTTGAATCAAACGGCGCTTATCTTTCCATTAAACTGCTGCGCAGTCTGGTATCATAAACTATAAGTTTCTTCACGTAAATTCATACAAAAGTTAATATATAAATAAAAACCTAATAGGTACCATCAGACTTCCGTTGCCTCAATATCTCTATGAAAGTATTACCTACTAATTTTCAAAATTCTGTTGTTTTTCTAATAAATGACATGTCAACGCAAACTGAATCCGATACTTTCCGAAATATAACGTTACAAGTCTCAAATTGAGCAATTTTCTGTATCCTGCGCCGCATCTGTTTGTTAACAAAAAATATCCGCTCCGACTAACAATTATAGATCAATACGATCGCTAGTCGCTACTTTCCCATACTTTTTATAATTTGGGTCATATTTTTTGATAAAAAATCACCTACAAAACTATAACTACCTCTATAGAGTAAGTACAAAATACAACAGAAAACTCTGATTTGTTTTAAATACTTTAAAGCTTGAGCCTTATGTGTCAACAAAAATATTGATTCTTAGATATCTATTAAATAATCAGCTATTTTTAAAGTCACTACCTACACAACTTTTGATATCTCAGTGTGTCTTATTTAGATATGAACGTTTTAACAATTGACAAATTAATTATCTATCTTCAAAATAATTTCACCCTATTTTAATTGAAGAAAAACCCAAAAAATCCTCGTAGACTTAAGAAGCATATCTTTTATCTATATAGAAACTATATTTAACTGAATCGTAGCAAAATGCAAAAAAACTTTGGACCTATAAACTTTTTTAAAATCACGGCAGAAGTACCGTATAAGGAACTAGCAACTCTAAAAAAATAGAATACAACTAAATCAAAACGTCACCCTTGGCAATACAAATAACGTATCTTTCACTAGCTACTCAAGTTATTTATTTATATTACAAGTAATGGCCACGGTCCTTCGAATTATGTCCGATCTAATTTAGGATGTTGGCGACCCACCCCAGTCTAGTCTATTTTGGTTACGAATGAATAATATTGTTGAGGGAGAAAGGTAATTTGGGACTTATTTTCTTTTGACTGACTGAATCTATATAAGCATTATATAAAGCAACCAAATTTATATAATCCTTCCTAATATTATAAATGCGAAATGCGAATGCGTCTGTCTGTCTTTCCATCACGCTAAAACTACTGAGCCGATTAGAACGAAATTTGGTACAAATATAGTCTAAAGCCTGGGGAAGGACATAGGCTACTTTTTTTTTAAATCAACCCCCTCAAGGTTGCACGAGGATTTGAAACTTTTTATAATTTACGCTTTTACGGCCAAACGCTTAACCGATTTTATTGAAATTTGGTACACAGATGTTTAAGAGCCTAAGATAAAACATAGGCTACTTTTTAACTGGAAAAAATTGTTATAAGAAGAGAAGGGGTCAAAGTTTATATGAAAGTCCACGCGGACGGAGTCGCGGGCAGCAGCTAGTTCTAATATAGATTTCTCTTCTACTTTATAGCACAGGAAGAATAATTAGGATGTATGGTGAATCATACGCCTACAGAACACGACGTAATCAAGTACCATGCCAAATAAACAAGCCTTGTATAGACACAAGCACAATGGGTTTAAAGTTATCGATGTACATACATATAATAAAACGTCATTCAATATTTTCCCTAAAATTTGTTTTCGTTAGTTATTATTTCCGATAGTGATATTATAGCAATCTGAAAAGATAAATTCAAAGGTCAGTTATACTGGTATTATCTTAAGTAGTGAGAAAAGAAACTCATCAATCTAAATATATTAAATGGTTAGTTATCCTGGTACCTATCTATAGGTAGTAATATCTTTAATGTAACAAAGAATAAATAAATAAAATAAATAAATAAATAAAATAAAATTCATTGTAGCCTAGGGTACACTGCTATTGGGACTTACAGCGCTTTAATAATTAAAGTTCAATAATGATTAAGATAGATCAGATTATGACATAGGTACATTAAAACGATACTTCTAGGCAAAAATTCGTCCAGTTAGGGAAAATTTAGGTTATCTGATCTCGGCGCAGATCACCCATGAGGACTGAACAAGTGAAGTCAGCAAGTAGTGACAGTGTGTCTGATTATCTGATAATAGAGCGAGATAGCAGTAGTTTTGTCTGCTTCTGCCACCAGCTAAGACAGTTTGTAGAAAAAAATGTGATCAGAGCGAAAGACAGAAATAGAACACAAAATTAAAAGTTGGATTAAACTGGACACGGTGTGCAAATTCAATTTGAAATTGGTAAAGTAGTATAAGAGTCAATCGCGGACAAACAACGTGACACGTAATTTATATAAATTAATATTAAGTTTTTTTCATTAGAAAATCGAGATTTCATATCGATAAATTGACTCGTCACTAGTTGAACTTTAAACCTAGGCCTTCTAGCGTAGTAGCTAAGATGTCCGCCAACGTGAACAATAAATCGTTATATAAGTAGCTATTCCCAAATAATCACATTCATATAATCTGGCCTAATACATCGATTACTCACTATTGTACTATGAAGCTGGGTACCTACTAAAGGAATTATTCACAGAATTATAGTAAATGCTTAAAATAGTTTTTTCACATCATATAGAGTAGAATATTTGACGACCGCTTGGCGCAGTGGTAGCACAACTGCTTTCTGCGCGAAGGGTCGTGGGTTCGATCCCCACGCCGGAAAAATATATTTGTAATTTACATTTGCATTTTTCGGGGGTATTGTATGTATGTATGTTTACAAAAGAAAAGTATGTATATGTAATTTATTCCGTTACCTAGTTGCCATAACACAAGCTTCTGCTTAGCTTGGAACTAGATGACGGTGTGTTTAAATGTCCTGAAAATATTTATTATATTATTTATATATTTATTACATCAAGGCTTTAAAATATCAGCTTTTCAGAACTTATTATCGAATTACCTTGACCTCGGATGTTTTATCAAACGGCATCGACCCGATATCTTTACGTGACATATAAAGATATTCTATGTTCTAACGATCAATCAATAACTCCAAAAATGTTAATAATACTGCTTCATATCAATGATCGCTTAGCGTAACGTAATACTAAGTCATATACACGCGAAACTAATCACAACACAACTCGAAGCAATGACAAAGAAATAATTAAACATTACACGTTAACTAATTACAATGTTCATATCAATCACAGTGACCCTCACATCAAAGCTAAATGTCATATTACCATATTAAATCAAACCTCAATTGCAATAACACCCACACTATTTCCCACTGAATCATCCACACTATATTTCTTAATGAACAGTTAGTATACATCGAACTATTGTACATTAAGTGTACTTGTATAATGCATTGTAGTAATCTATGATTAATGTGTTTAAGTCTAATCTTGTGTTAACCTAGATTTTATGTGAGTAAGATCTGATGTGTAAAAACTTGGTGTGGTTTTAATATGAATATACAGAAGTGTATTCATATTATACAGGTTTACTAAGTGATGCATATTATAGATGTCTTAATGTTTATTTGTGTTACACGACATTCTACATGTTGGACAATGTTGTTTAATAATGTTCTTGAATAGAAAATATGGTTGGTTAGGTAGAGATGTCGAACTACGGAAATCTACGGAACTACGGAAAAGTATTTTTGATACTTAAGCCGTTGTAGACAATCGATGACATATTAAAGAATCTTGTTTGCTGATCTTAAGGAGAATATCTTGCGTGTTTGAAGATATTCAACGAAGACAAACAAACCTAGGAGTAAAAAGCCAATATCCATTGTACTCACTAGACCTATAGCTGAAAATCAGCAACTACCGTCGCTTAGTGTGATATTTCTCGTATATAATATGAATAAAAGTATATGTAGTCTATAGATAGATACCTATATAGTAGTTATCTATTGTCCTTATAGTATAATAAGCATTAATGATAAATAGAATTAGAAGCTTAAGCAGGTGCAATACATTTGCCCTTGCATCAAATAATCAATGATCAGATAATAGCGAATGTTTCGTTACCATGGTAACCGGCCAAAGGCCACAGCACCCTTATAAAAAGATTAGACCGTAAGGCACTGCCTGGCACCAAGTATTGACCGGCTCCAGCGGTCAGGATACAAAAATAATATAGACCTATGCCTATCTACTAATTGTATCAGATAC
>JADANM010005719.1:3152814-3204050 GCA_026213755.1 Eurema hecabe
GCTTATTTAAGTAAGTAAATGTTCGTGAGGAAATGATCAGGATATATAGGAATAGGTCTCGGGGAAGTACCATGGGGTGCAGCGTACTTTTTCTTACCAAAAATCCCAATGTGATCCATCTTACCACGGCGGGTAAGGTCACGGGCACCTGTGCCGACTACTGCGAACATTATGGGGCCCTTTGACCTCTACGTGTTTTGCAAATGGATTATATTATAATGTCATCCTAATAGCAAGCAACGAATATTGAATCACAGTGTTATTCATATATCTAGTAAGCTGATTTTCAAACTTCTTTAACCAAAGGAAGCCTCTAGATGAGAGTCTCTCAATGTCTATTGATACCCAATAACTACCGAAAAAGACGCAAACCTCATATAACATATAATAGATAAAACGAATACTTTAGAAATAAAACACTCATTTCATACGTAAATCATAAGACCAACTGCAAAAAACACGACGGTATAATAATATTAAATTGATATGAAAAACGAAACTTCAAACGCCCTTCATACTTGACCTGTCACCTGTCCTCGTGGTCAAGTTCATTCATATTTTATCTGTAAGCAACCTATGTTTGCCCATATCTCATCTGATGTTGATTGAGTTGTGGTCGAAGCAGCACACTTGGTAGATCCAGCTCAGTCTTTTGATTACCGCTGAATTGTATGTCTCAGGGGAATAGAAAATCGGGCAAAGAGTTTGATAGTGCACTGCACTGCACGTAGCGCTGGTAGAAGGTAGAAACGACGCTTCGTACATGCCCTTTTTTCCATGGTATTTACCCATGCTCACTCATACCTACAACCCCGGGATAAGAAAGCAGGTTCTGGGACCGACAAAAATTCTATGGAGTTGCACTGTCCCGTATTTCGACGGAATCACGGGTGCTCTAGTAGACTCTTCCTTTCTTCGTTCACTTACATCAACTAAACGAAACGATGTTGCCTACTCTGGTTCTGCTTGTCCGATGATGAAACGAGTCTTCAAAGCCAACAACACTTTAATACTGGTTTTTTATACAACCATATATAATTTGCTGTTCATCCTCTCCCGTCTTAATGTTACTAAATCCTATATCCTATACACAATACAGACTTAACGATCGAACCGTCTCAGGCGTAAAACAATTAACTCCGCAGTAAAAACAGTCGCCATATAATAATTTAAGAGTGATCGTAACAAAGCATCAACGTCACTCATATTTGACCCGTCACCTGCCCCCTTGGTCAAGTTCGTTATGAATGTCAGATCCTAGATTTACATACAAACAACCATAGCTCGCTAATGGCCGCTTAGGTCATCTTTTTGTCACGTTTCGAAGATTATAATTACTTATTACTATGAGTCATTGCGTTGGAGTAAGGTGCTGTTTCTCGTTTTTTGTGTAAAAAATATTGACGGAATTGTGAACAATAGAGAGCCTATTTAAACGCGATTATGAGAATCGTATAATCGTCGGTTGAAATTGTTTATTTTTTTAAATATTATGTATATGAAAATTGATGATACGTGTTATATTAAAATGATGAGTTAATAATTAACAAATTTATGATATAATGTTGCAACACACACACACACACACACACACATCGTTGCAAGGATTTTATAAAGGTAGGCTGATAAGACAGTTTACTATATTCGGAACTTGAACTTCTCTAAGTAATAAAACTAGTAGCAAAATTGGCCTATACATTAAAACACTTATACGCTATGCAGAGTATCGTATTAACATTGCAATTCGATATATCGATGTTATCTCGATCTCGAATCGATTTTAGCACTCAAGTGACAGTATTGTATAATAGCTAGCTTTAACAGATAATTTTACGTTCGACTTGAATAGATTTAAGCATTGTGTGAATACTTCCAAAGTAAATATTTTGACAGGGATTCAGTTACTTAAAGGACAAAAGTGAATGGGACAGTAGCTACAAAAGGTTGTCCTGCGTTTTTTGTAACGATTTTCAGCTACTTAATGTATATAAAAAATAGGATCATTCGGGACAAATTGAGTTAACTTTCCATTATAGTACCTTTTAATATTCCGAGGATTTGCAAAAATGAAAGTGTTTGCTTTTCCGAACATTTGGTCAAAAGCCAATGAATAACAAATGCATCATAAAATTCGATAGACATTTGGGAAAGTCAAAACAACTGACCACAGATGTATCCATTTAATCATGATCTCTTAAAGTTTACAATTACTGTAAAAATATAGGTCTAGTTAAGTTGGATAAAACGTTTGGCGAGCTCAATTTGAAAACATCAAATCGATTCTAAATTCAAATAAAAGTTAAACAATGGCTGCACGGCCCGAATCCTAATGAGTGGTTGCAGTATTGTAGGCTGACAGCCATGTGGGCAGGAGGTCAGACGTCATATGTTCCAAATTCAAATTCGATTTTCAATATTAGAATCCTTTATTATTTGTTTCTTTTTTTATCTATAAAGACATGTTGCCAGTTATAACAAAGAAGTTTATTCGAATTTTAATAAAAAAAACCCGCTAAAATTTGGTAGATAACGAAAAATTTAAAGATTTTGTATTCTTAGTATAAATGAAGTAAATATTGAAAAAGTAATTATGTCGAAGAATCCTTAACAATGAGAAGGAGGGCCGGCTGTATTTGCGATTGGAAAGTATTGAAATGAACCCATTCAGTAATGACACGTTGGCCACAATTCGTGTGTGTCAAACAATAAAAATCCCACTTTTGCGGTACGACCAAATGGTGTCTTATAAACGTGCTTCTGCTGAGAAATGTATGGAGACTTTTTTATCAAGGAAAATAAATATTTTATTTAATAACAAACAGTATTACTAAGTAATTTTAAATTAGCTTTAATCTATACTAAAGCAATAAAGAGGGATCATCTAGTTAGTTGTTTATTTAGTTAGTATTTAATTGACCCCGAAATGATACTTATGATTTAAAAGTCTTACCACATACATACATGTAGGTATATACCCGTACAGCCTAGGAGTTGTATTTGTCTTTGATTATTTTTAAACTGATCCATGGATTTGTGAAATTCTTTGAATGTTATGAAGCAAAACTTTCCCTGGATAGCATAGGCTCGTTTATATGCATTATATTTTAGCTTACGCAGGTGAAATCGCAAAGCGTGGTAGCCTATCTTTTAACCTATAGGAAAAATCAAAACTATACTAATTATAATACGAAAGATTTTTTGAAATAATAATAAATACGGGCGACTCCACACCATTGAAAAGACAAAATTTGCGTGGCGAAACATTGTCAATAGAGCGATTACGTTCACATGGCGGTCAATAATATAATGAAGTTTTTATTATTCAGTAAAAAAATAATAATAATCTGTGTGGGGTCACTTGCGTAATGACTTTATAATAGGGTTATTAATCTTTTATATGGAATTGTTATAAGTTTTGATTAAAATATATTTTTCTATGAAATTATAAATCAAATGAATATCAACAAGATCAATTAAATTTATTGCCTTTAAATCTGCCTATAGGTATATTGACTATCTCTACGAATAATATTAGTGGGTAATAAATAATAATTTATTATAATATGTTTTTTTTCTACAGACGCAATTAGAAAATATTTGTCAAATAGAAAATTAACATAAAGAAAAAAGGATAGCTCTTAAAGTTATATTTCAATTTTAACACAATTCTGTTGGTACTTCAGAATTAAAGGCTTTTTATTTTTATTTATTAATGCCTCTAAAACGTAAAATACGTAAAAAATCGCAGAGTAGTTGCAGAAATTTTAGTATACCTAATGTTCTTTTTAAGTTCGATCAAGCTAACCGTAGCTAAACAAACACACAGGGAAAGCATTTTATGATAATTTCTAAACAGCAACTGTCGAGCCGCAGCTGCAGGTTAAACTGACCAGCTAAACGCTTATATTACTGCAAATATCGGTTTTTGGTTAACGCTAAACTGACATATGGCTAATGTTACGCTTTCTACTTCCTTAGGCTTTTGGGTAATTTAGCCGGTAGGAATTTGAGACAATTTTCGGGTTAATTGCTTAATTTTATACGAATTTAAAATTGATAAAGAATCCGTGATTGGGTACGGCGGTCTACTGGTTCCTTATATAAAAAGTAACAATCATCTATTTCAGATTACAAGGACCATACTATGACCATGCTATGCTAGATTTCCACAAGTTGAAACTTACAAGTCTTGATGGAGAATTCCATACGAATTTAAATTGTATATAATACCCCTTAATAGGTATACCCGTCTACTGGTTCACGCTAAAACTATTGAACCGATTAGAACGAAATTTGGTACACAGATAGTCTAGAGTCTGGGGACGGACATAGGCTACTTTATAAATGAAAAAACAGGTTAAAAGGGGGAGGGGGGGTCAAAGTTCATACGAAAGTCCACGCGGATGGAGTCGCGGGCAGTATCTAGTCTTATATAGGTAACAGAAAAACAATTAATTAATAACAAAACTAATTACAGAATTTAACGATTGGCAATACTCTTAAAAGAATACAATCACAATTACATATTAAACTATAACACACGACTAGAACAACAATACATTTCGAACTGTTGAAATCTGTCGTATGAAACAAAAGGCTAAATTAATCATCGATAAAAAGTGTTAGTGATGTAATTGGTTTTGGCTGTTATAATGAGTCCAAATGACGCGTAATTAATGGGAGAAGATTCGACCCACGACGGCGTGTAGGACTGTTTTCTATATTTGGAACAAAATAGAATGGAGTAATTGCTAAGATGAGTAAAGGTCAGTTACTGGACGAGAATTTATATTGTTTTTACTTATAAGAGTGGGCAACTTAGTTTGATTGCCTTAATAAATAAATCTCATGGCGAAAATGTTGATGGGTAATGAGTGTCGCCTATAGTTATTAATCAATTGCAGAAATAATGTGTTCGTTAAACCATGTGCCTACTATGTTCGTAAAAGACAAAGTCAAAATAGAAGTCAAATATTATTTATAGTTTATGTAAAACTTCCTCTAGACCACATAAAGGAGAACTTTTTTTTAATATATTATGTACGATAAAATATTGTATGAAAAAGTTATGTACATACACACTGTCAATTTTCTACTTACCGACTTTAAATTTAAAATAATATCATATGAATAATGGACACGACTGTACATTCACGAAAGTCCACTTTAAGACTAGCCCTCAAACAACGAATCTAACATAAAAAAATCAGTTTAATCAAATTCATAAAAGACAATATCAACAGATAAAAGCTGTCTATGATGACCCTGACGATCTTTGTATTTATAAGTCACAGAGGGAGGGACGTTACAGTCATCACAAAAAGTGACATTTTCCCCCCATTAGCATACTGGTCAGTCAGAGGTTGACATTTACATTCTTTATTATTATAATCTGTTTCCTGCCAGTCATATAGTCCATATTTGCATATAATTCTAATGGGATCTTTATTGTAGCAACACTGGGCTGTTGATTTATTTTTTACAGCTATTGTTTACATTATTAAAAAAATATATATAATTTAAAAAAAGAACTGTAGTGTGTTTTTTTTTAATAGTAAAGTCAAGAAATATATTCTTTTAATATGGACCGATTTTATAAAGAGTCTCTCTAAGTACCAATTACCAGACTAAATAAATATTGCAAATCCTTATCTTCAAGATATGCAGTATGTTTTCGATCAATAAACAAACAGTCTTTAAAAATAAAACAAAAAATTATAAACCCCGTCCGCTACAATGATAAAGCAATTTGCCATCGAATTTGTTGTACAATAAAACAAAACGTCTGCCCACTCATGCGTTTAAAGAGCAATAAAAATCGACCAAATATTCATGAATGGACGACGGTGTAAGCTTCGATAGGTGTGTCCTGTACAACTTTCATTACAATAAAACACAATTTCAATAGATGACATCCATTGCTGGTTTTGAATGCAGTATTAATTTATGGCGCTTACAAAGTTAGCAATGTAATGTAAAATAGGGAGGAATATCTAGAGGTTGAGTGATAGTTTTGGATGTTGGTATGGAGGGTGATTAGAATGAGCGTGCGCGTGGGCAGGCGGGCTGTCGTCGCGAAAGGGTCATTGTGAACGATATAGAATGAAGAACGCTACAGAAAGTGTTATATTAAATAAATATTATTATTTATTTGTAAGGAATTTTAAAATTATTGAACGTATTTATGATTTTAAAAATCTCGTCCTTATCAAATTTGAGAGCCACTAGACGCCATTTTGTTAATAGTATTTTCGAATTGTCATTTTTGAACTGAGCTTGTTGTGTATTTCCATCGACTACATTGGATATGTGGTCGATGTGTATTTCTATTCTCAAGTATCGTATTATAAAATATCAGCTGTTGTGAAGGTTTTTACAAGCTGTTATAGTCATTATCTGAGCTAATAATGTCTATAACAATATAATCAATAGGTAACAACGAGATTATGGTCCTCTCTGAATATACTCAGACAATTTTTTTTTTTAATGTAGCCATATGCCGTTAATGCCATAGGCTACTTCAAGACTATAGGCAAATATAACACTTTGAAATTCATGTCATTGTCCTCACCATGTCATCAGGAAAGTTCTAGAAAGAGAAAAAAATGTATCAATAATATATTTGTAATAAACACGCACTGTCTATAGAATAAGTGTTCGTTACTTATATTTGCATAGAATGAAGACGGCCTGGACACATGCGGCCTGTCATTAGAGCTCGCCCCTCCCTCGTACACAAATTATTGTGTACGCCTTTGTATTTGCAAGCGACATTTCGTTGTTGTCCCGCTGAAAATTCCAATTTTCAATACGTCATAATGGTAGCTTAGACTAATTTCACTGACTAGGATTTACTCTCAACGAAATAAGTCTATGTCAAGATTTAGGCTGATGTGTTACAAATTTAAATTTGAAAAATTCTTATATTTAGCGGCGAATATAAAATATTATACGTGTCGTTTTGTGGACCAAAAGAAGAATCATCGACCAGTCGAACCGGCTGGATTTTAGGATCTAACTTAAAACTACTAAATTTCGTGAAGTTGTATTTATAAGTTTCTATCATAAGTGCGATTCAGTACAGCCGCATTGGAAGTATAGGTAGCGTCACGAATCTTTAGCGCTGAACGAAACCTGCGCAGAAGTAAAAAATAAGATGTCTTTCTCGCACCAATACGTCAATTACGAGCGCGATTCTACCGATGCGCAGGTATTCTCGTCCAGCGCTAAACATTCATGACGCGACCTGTACCACTGATTGACGCTTACAGAAGTGGTCATAATCATACATTTTCTCGTTTTATATTGGTTTGTAATAAGATTTTTTTCTGTATAGCAATTTGCTTTATAGATATTATTATTGATATGTTTCTTATGACACATCTTAAAAAGGAAGTAATTTGTCAACATTTGTTTAACTATAGAGTAAGAAACGCAACAGACTATAGAAATTTAAGTTCACATTGCAAAACAATTAAATTTCCAAATCAATCCATCGAACACAGATTAAAACAGGTAGGTATCCGTCAAAAATATGTTCCAAGCGGTACGGTCAGAAAAAACGCTAAAAAGAATTGTATAGCCTTTGTCCATACTTTTTACAGCCCTCATATTTTTTTCTTAAAAAAAGGTGTTTCTATAAAATTTCAAAGCAAACGACGCGAATAATTCTTCGTTTCATGTTTCTTGGTTTTTTATAAAGTGAACGCCTTCGCTATTGTTGGCCTATCGTTTTGATCTCCTTTTGATAGACCTCTGATGGACCCCGGTCTATTGTCCAGTTTTTAATTTCTGTTCAAATTGATTGATGGTCTTCTAATATTGCTGTGAGAAAGAGAAAAAACATTATCAAATTGGTAAGGATTAATTAAATTAAACCCATTCCATCAACAGCTGTTATTTTGATACAGGATGCGGAAATTATATTTAAAAAAATATTTATTTATTATTAGTAGTAAAGAATTATATAAAGAAAGTTAGAAAATTGGTTTGTAAGTCATAGGAATTTATGAGATTCTTTAAATGTAACTCCTATAGGCCAACTAGCTTTTGACTAGCAGTAATTACCATTAAAAATTATAAGCATTTTTTTTTTTAATATTATAGATATTTTCATAACTAGACTGGTTATTTAATTGTAGCATTTCGTAATGCGCAGGCTGGTGTTTATTTTGTGTTTTTTGTTATTTGTAGTACAGAATAATTTAAGTGAAACAAAACCCAACCAAGCACTCCTGCAAACCAGTACGTTCATAATTTCATATCCAATATCACAACGAACAAACATACAATTCGACAAGTCAATGGCAAGCATATTTTTATTCAACTGGGCTATAATAGCACTTTTAAAATAAAGTAATTACAATGTGATAGACAGCGTGATTGTACCAAAATTATTATTCTACTAATATTATAATTTTAAAACTTTGTTAGAATGTATGGATATTCATCCATTTTGTTATTCTTTCACACAAAAACGGCTGCACCGATTTAGTTGAAATTTGGTAGGTAATTTAACACATATGATACTTTATATCCTGGTAATGCACCGGGAACGGGAACTACGCGGGTAAAATCGCAGGGAACTACTAATAGTATATAATGATAAGATATTCTATAATTGGCATCGTAAGATCCAAATTCTTAACTAAAACATATTCCCAAAGTAAGGACAGATTTATTTAAAAGCTCGTATTAAAATGGTTTAATGACCTCTGTCCCTGATGCTATCGGAGACACATGTTCGCTGCTAATGAACTTGAAGACATCATAAAAACTACTGGAATTCTTGTATCATCGCAATTATTTGTAATACATAGAAGTATGTTTACAAACATGCAAACAATTATTATTTTTTTCTAAAACATTTTGAAAAAAAAATCGAACACCATTTGTAATATCGAAATTAGTTCGGATCGAAGTGTGAGTAATTTTATAAATTATTTAAAATATATTTAGATTATATTTAAGAAAACTTTTTAGGCTTATGTTATACTAGTTGTTGCCGGCGACTCCGTCCGCGTGGACTTTCATATAAACTTTGACCCCCTTCCCCCATACAACCCTTTTTACCAGTTAAAAGGTAGCCTATGTTTTATCTCAGGCTCTAGACCATCTGTGTACCAGTTTTCGTTCTAATCGGTTCAGTAGTTTTAGCGTGATGGAAAGACAGACAGGCAGGTAGAAAGAGTTACTTTCGCATTTGTAATATTAAGTATGGATTAAAGTGGAGATTCAATTTTCAATATATAGGTAACCTACAAGTTAAATTTCTACTTCTGACACAATCTATATTCATTATACGATTTATTTAAATTCCTGGACTATATTTAAATTTATCAACAAAAGCTTAATACTTTTTCATACAAAATAATTAATAAAATAATAAAAAAAGCTTATAATTCCTCACAGCAACCACCACTTGAAGTGATTTATGCAAACGGCGACCATAACGGTATTTGTTTTTATGTCCCATGCCCCAAAAGGGACAAAAACCATATTCATGTGTCACACGTGATGTGTACCAGGGATGTAGGCCAGGGGGTATGGCCACAGATAAAATATTACATAGATAATATAAACTATAAGTCGTAAGAAGAGTTATATTTTGGACTGATCATATGTACATATAGGTTCGTACATACGTATCGGGCTATATAGAAAGAGGACCACATAAAAACAACAATTAAGATACCTAACAAAACTATATTATATATTTTAGAGATATAAATATAATTAATGCTAGGTTTTCTGCCACAGTTTCTAGAGCTCTTAACCTTCTCCTAAAATAAAATTATTATTTTTTTTTTACAATCAATACAACAATAAAAGTTTCCATAACCAAATGTCCCAATAAGATACATTATTCTCATGTCATTAGTAATTTATTAAAATATTGTTATTTTGAATGTTTAAACAAATTATTACCTAATACGAGTAGGTATATTCTTAATACAACGCCTTATTGTACGTATTCGTAAATACATTTATAGTACGCGTCACGAATCTTAAGCGCTGAACGAAACCTGCGCAGAAGTCAAAAATAAGGTATCGAGGTAGCGTCGCGGCGCGTGATCGTCGGGTGCGCGAGCGATGATTGCTTGTCCCAGTCGTGTTGTCTTTCTCGCACCAATACGACAATAACGAGTGCGATTCTACCGATGCGCAGCTATTCTCGTCCAGCGCTAAACATAAATGACGCGTACTATACTATAAAGTCTACATTTATAAGATATCGAGGATCGATTTCTTCTAACTCTTGCAACTAGCTTTCATAAAATACTTACTACTACTAAAGTACATACAAATATATTTTTAAATATCTCTATAGAAATTCGATACTACATGTATACTTTCGTTGAAATTAAAAACATACCGTTTATGATTTGAGTCACACGTGGTCGCCAGAAGTCCACATGTCCGTCTGAAAACATATGCGTTGTGGACATTGCGATACCTTCCCATACATGTATTCAGAACTAGCTGTGCCCCGCATATTTACTCGAGTAGTTCCCGTTCCCGGGGCAAAACTGGGATATGTGCTAGTCCAGGATATCACCTATCTACGTACCAAATTACAACTAAATCGGTCAAGCCGATTTTGTGTAAAAGAATAACAAACATACAGCCATAAATACAATCTAATACAAAAAATTTCTATAGCAACTTCTCTTTGGTGAATAAATTTGTAAGCAATTAGTGTTACTGATAAAGACTAATGAGGTTCTAGCTTCCGTTCCCTACTATCTTCTAGAATTTTACGTGTCGTATTTACCTTTTTAATAGAAGAGAACTCCTCTTACAGATACCGCGTCATCCGCGGGGCAGAAGGAGGTTATGTCCGATTTATTACTTTGATTTATTAAATAAATTAAAAAAATAGTGATTTTTTGTAATAACGTATAACTTAATTTATTATTAACGTATAATTTATTTACCTTACCTTAACAAAGGTAAGGTAAATAAATTATTCGAAGTAAAGACTTTTTACACATTTTAATCTGCATATCGTATGACTAGCAATTACTATTACTAATATACCTTTTGTAATTGCTAAAAATTTTCTAACTAGAGTACCAAGCAAGTCCAACATAACTGCTTTGTAACGAAAATCTTTACGATTTACATACATATTAAGCTTCATAACTATCCTGAAACAGAACCGTTAGCGGTTAGACCAATAAATTCGTCAGCCAAACATAAGAAAGTGGACAAAAACATCTGGGGAGCAAACCTTACCGTTACGTGATCAGCAAAAACCGTGAGTAGGTGTATGAGATTGCTTCGTAATTATTATACCTACGTACATGTTACAAGGGAAAATATGTTAACAATAGCTTTTTAATTAGCCATGGTCGGGAGTTCATTTTACACGTTGATTAGACTTTGCAATTATTTTAAGCTAATATACCGTTTTACACAATAAACGAATCAATATTATGATTACTTAATATTATATTACCTTTGTTTTGGTTTATATTTACAATTGTACGTTCTTATTTAAAAAAAACCTATCAGAGTTTCTTGCCGGCTCTCTGTAGAAACTGCCTTCCGAACCGGTGGTTAATGTTTTGTAATACCATGACGATTCAATAGTGTTACTATTTGTAGCCTAGTTTCATAAAGATACTTTTAACATTGACATAATAGTATAGTCGATTTTGTTTATTTACATGTAGATAGTTTAAAAAAATTCTTTGGAGAACATATAGGAGGCGCGAGGATAAGCAACAAAGGATCATCAGTTACAAATACTTAAACTCAATAATCCGCAAATTTCCACTGCGTCTTACTAAATTGAGTTTTTTGTCAAAAAGTAGGTATGGCTGTAAATTTAATGGAATACGTTATTCAAATAACTATAGCATTATATGCTTGATTTTTTTGGTACTAACTACTGAACTAACTAAACCAAATAACGGTAAACGTTGTGATCATAACAGTCCAAAAAATGATCGAACTCTCAAATAGCAAAGCATCCTGTATTCCACAGGATAAGCTTAAGATAAAATAAATATCCGACGGTTATGGGGTCAAAACCCATATTGCGTAAGTCGGTCCCATATGAGACGCATTGATTTTTTGTCCAAAACCACGGCTATTTTTACCAGTTAGGTCGAAATTTTTTGTCGGACACGCTTGACAGTTAGAAGGTACGAGTTTTGTTTTAGTGCGGAGAATATTGATGGATTAATAGAAAATTGATGATTGTAAAGTCATCTGTTAGTTGGTATGGCGCCATGGTTTAAATCACACATTTAAACAAAAACTGAGTAAAAAATCATGTATTTACATATCCAATACTGAAATAAATATGTTCAATGGTAAATTGCATTATCATATTGGGCTGATTTAATTAAATATTAGTCTAAATTAATTTCGTCATAAAGCCTTTTATTGTTTTAAACATAGCGCTGAAGTTCTATGTAAAATTTAGACATTTGTAATAGGCCATTACAAATGTCTAAATTTTACCAAAACACAAAATTGTTGCATTTAAGTCTTCTGAAAAATTTACCTACTACCATTCCTTATCTTACCAAAATACGTTTTATCCTCTTTTATCAGCATTTTTCCAAGTATATTAATACAGTTTCGATCAGTGATAATGTGAATTTGTACAACGGTTTCTGTTCACACGCATAGCTACTAAAAACAAAAGCTTCCTCTATAGGGGATGTGACAATATTGGTCTTCGTTTATTTTAGCACCGACGTCCCGTTACATGCACCTTGCGTAAACCTGCGACCTATTTATCTGCTAATAGAAAAAAGCCTTTCTATGCAACCACATTGATAACCAGCTGCCAAGCAATTTGGACCTTTATACACATTAGAATAGAGGTCAAGGTACATTGGTTGATGGTAAAATTGAGTGGTAAAGATAACCACATGGTGAGATTTAGTTTTTCTGGTAAGACCCAAGTTTGGTTTGCGGCGGATGTTTGGTCGCTTTATATTATTAATTAGCTTATCGTATTCTTCACATGAGCGTATGATTTTAGGTAAATATTACGGAACACTAACGTGAAATTTGAAATTGTAAAATTTTGCTGCTGACTATCTTTATATATTTTTGATAAAAATAAAAAAGTCAAAAACAATCAGACTTTAAAATTTATTTACTATTAGAGATCTACTTTTTGTATAAAAGTTTTCTTAAGTAAAGTGTTACGTGAAATAATGCATGTCTTGTAAAATTTGAAATAGCGTCACTTCTCCTTAAATGGATATAAGTTGGTTAAAGAAATAACTACTTCATAGATAATTTGACTGTTTCCTATTTAACGAATCATAACAAATAAAAAATAAGTGAAAAGAACTCACACATTTCAGATCTTAAGACAATAGTAAGAAAAAACTATATGAAAGAAGAGCCTTATCTCAATCTCTTCCAGAACGAGAAAGGTTAGCTGCTCAGTTTTGAATATTTACCGTTATATTAAAATGTTACATCACACGTCTTGCAGTCACGTCCCAGACCACGCCTCGTAAAGTGAGGCCGATTTATTGTTACCGCAAAACCAATGATTCACTGAAGAAAGTGTTTATTGAGAAACAGATGGAATCATTGCTTGGGACATATTTACATTGTATAACGTGGATAGTGTCCACTGCAGAAGTAACATGCACTGAGTACAGTTTGGTAGTACTAACTGAATATTAGGATGTCATAATAGAAGATTGTGAACCTCTTTCTTCCTCGAGGAGAACACGATATCCATAACAGGATTTTACTGATATAAAAAGGTCCTCATAGTTAAGAGAAGTAAATTAAGAAGATTCTGTAAATGGACATTAACACGAAATATTGTATATTTTTAGGAGATAGCTAACTGTTATAGAAACATAATTGAAAATATGGATTATCGAATATTTGCTACAAGATCTTACGCATGTATTCTAAAACATAAATAAAAAGACAAGTATAAATCATTTTCCTCAATTTTTTTTCCTCGTCATGAGTATGTTCGTCACGTATGCTGGTCCAGTAAAGTATGTTTACACTGTGATCAATCTCAATCAACCTTATCAGGCGATGTCGTTGAAATGTTTAGACTAGACAGTGTGTCATGGACCTTTAGTCTTTAGTCATTGAGTCATGTGCATCGTTCTAGACGTTTGTTATTTACTTTTAATGTACCTAAATAAAGAAAATATTGTGATAGCTCAGTCTTTGCTGAATTTTTGACATGTAATTAAAAGAGAAAGTTTTAAAGTTATTTCTTCCTTTTAAAGAGACTAGCATATTCTAGGCGAACCATGTAACAAGCTACATAATCGCTTCCAATCCTCGATGTTGCGCAGCCATCTTTATTCTCTTCTTTTTTCTTCTCTTCACTTGTAGTTACATTAGAGCTCTTTAAAGTGAATATATTTAAAGAAGAAAGAGAGAACCTGATATCATGAGCTCGAACCGGAGCAGTTAAAATTACTTTTCTATAGAAGTCAAAGATTTGTCTGCGTGGAGTGGAGACTCCACGCAGATATTTTTTATTCCTTCTTCTACTTTCTTATTATTTTATCGCTTTATGTAATTAGATCCTTACTTCTCTCTGTTTAGGACCAAGGTTCGTATCTTCTAAGTATACTATATCTTCTAAGCTTTGTATGCTTGCTTCTGGCTGGGGTCTTGTCTTCTCTATTATTTAAAAACAAAAATATAAAGCCCTGTCTATACACTCATAGCTCACACTAAACAAATTTTACCACGATCGTCCATCACGTTTATCACATGTAACACTATCTCAGAAAGTCAAATATACAACAATGAATTTATTGTTTTCAGTAGACGTGACGATCCAACCTTTCGGTATCCCTTTTTAGGACGGTAGGCTTTAAAACAAGCTTCCGTCAACGATAAATATGTCATCTTACTAATATTATAAATGTGAGTTTGTGAGTATGAATGTTTGTTATTCTTTCACGCAAAAACTACTGAATGGATTAGGACATAGGATACAATTTATCCCGGCATTACCCCGGGATCGGAAACTAGTACAACTGTGGGACAGGGCTAGTGCCTAGTAATCATATAAAATACTAGGCTCACCACGCAGATTTACTTGCTTAATTTTCGTTATTGGGGTAATACCATATGTGTTAATCTCGTCTTATCTATCTGTAAACCAAACATCAGCCAAATTAAAGACTTAGTTTTTGTGAGAAACATTAACGAACATATAAAGAACCATACTTCTTTACTTTCTCAAAATCGATCGGTAACAATACTACGATTAATGCCATATCTAATGAAACCAAGCCTACTATCTTGTACCCGATTTCTAACGCCAATTTGCTGAAGTTAAAATTTCTGAATATATTTAATTACGAGATTGTTCTGATTGACATAATTAAAACAGATAAAGGTAACGTTTTTGTATTTACTTTACTTATCAAAACCATACTCTAATACATATACTTTAGTACCAAACAGATTATACTAGATACTTTACTATCTAAAGACGCTCTCAAGCGTTTTTATTCTCACAAACAGCAATTACTCTTTTTAATAACGTCTTTTGATTAGTATACATTTGTCAGAATACACAAAAGGATTTAACTGTCGCTAAACAAGGCTGTTTATATGATCTATTGGGCTAATTCAGTGGTCGTGTCTTAACTTTGTGTGAATAAAGTGCTGACGAAATTAGGTTGGACGAAACTTTCATTTTTATATAGTTATAGTTTTACAAGTACTTGAGGTTATAGTACTAAAAGTAGTTGTACAGTTAGAATAATAAAAATTACTTCAGCATTATACAGTCTATTAGAAATGCATTCCTTTTCAAATTAACTAGGTAATCCAATTGTTCTATACCAAATATATATTTACCGTATCATGTATAGGTAGATAAGAAAAACTTTTCCAAAAGCATACGAATTGAAATCAAGAACAAGCAACCTACTAACTAGCCTGGTTAAAAAACTATTTCATAACGTAAAAGTTGATCGCATACAAATTCTATTAATAGCTGCAGTTTCGAAGAATAGCCATCTAAAGATTTGAAACAAAGATAAAAAAGGACACGTTGTTTTGACAATGGCAGTTATAATTTGCTATTTCTAAAAACCATAAATGTCCTCGAAAACGGATCAGAAATAGGGTAGCGGCCAGGTGACCACCTGTTACGGGCATAAATCCTGTTATATCACAAAATCATCTTTTAATTTGAGGAAATTTATATGTAGGGACAAGCGTTTCTTGATAGGATGTAACGTCAGCAACGGACAGCAAACTTTATTTCTTAATACGCTATTTGAGAAAATTAGTTTTGTGTTATATTTTCATAAAAACAACCGATTTTCCAACAATTTAACAATGTTTTATAACACACTAAATTTTAACTTAAATTGTAGCTGTATTATCATTATTTTAAAATTTTGTTCGTCTAATTAATAACAATGAAAATCTTATCGCATTTAACTTAAAACGACACAATGATCGTCAGTCATTGTTATATAGTGTTAATACTAACTATTAAGACTATTAACTATTTTGCTAACGTTCCTTGCGCAAAGTTGGGCACGCACAATTTTTTGTCGCTAAACGCTCCGGCCATCTGGTAAGCATTTTTTCTAAACAAAAAACGCCTGACCCTTTCTTACCTTTTATGCTGGCCCTCGTTTTTTACACACACGTACCCTCACAATAACTTGAATTAGCGTATTAGTAAATTTCAAAAGGCCTGATGAAAATTTTGATTGGACCGAATAACGGATTGCGTCAACGGTTTCGAGTTTTTGTGAGTGTTATTTGAGTGGAACAATAATAATTTCTGTACCTACATCGATTATAATCAATATTCGGGCAATTTACGATTAGTTGAACATGTGCTACCTTATTGAAATTATTAAAGAGTATCAACAGCTGTACACAAAAATTACCTTAAAACTTGTAATAAACAAAACAATATTTAGGATCATTTTCTTAGATATCTAGACGGGTTAATTCAATTTAGTGTCTATGATTTGTATATTTTATTCGCAATATTCGAATCGTTTAAATTTCGAATAGCATAGCTTATAGCTGTAACTGAATGATTGAAAACGTTTAAATTTTGTCAACGAACGGAAACATTCAATTTATAATTAAAACGCGGAGTATACTGACAGAACGAATTCTATAGCTCACTTATCACGAGAGGTCTCGTAATCTATCTGAATTATCAAAGCCTTGCAGAATTTCGTAATTTTCAAGTTCAAACGTACCGACCGAGTGTAGTGCCAATCGAAGTTGTTGAGAAAAAAATTGTCCCGGTTGACGACCGAATGAGAACGAATGAATGTCTTAATATCGGCTCACGGATCTCAGTTCATTGTATTAAACTACGTACAATGGATAACATCGCGAATTGTATAAGCGCGGGGGTTGAATATGCAGTTCATAGAAATGCATCGGAATTCGCGCTACATTTTATAATAGCCCATTATTGATGTTATATGATAATATTGATTTTAGTTTCCTTCGCTCTGAATGGCTTTATTAGTTCGTTAAATGTTTATTTTGTTGGCAGCTGTTGAGGTTTGAATCAATCACAATTTTGTTCGAGTAGCAATTTTGGCACAATTCTGTCTAAAAACGCTGCATGTGCCTTCATATTGCAAATTATTAAGACGAACTTTACACTAGTAACTGTAACAGATATAAACGTATGTTTTACTTGAAAAATGAGTTTAGTTATCTTATTTTATCCGATACGCATTTTACCTAGAAGAAATATAAGGCCGCAATTTACACGTGGAGTCCTGTTATTTTCTATTCTTCTTTTTGTGTATGGTATTAATGATTTTTTTAAGAATATTTATACTTATATAAATTTTTTTGTACGTCTATTTTCTACCACTGAAGATTAACAACATTTCAGGACTCTACAGTTATTGGTACATAAATTTAACAATAATTGGGCAAGCTATAAGGTTGCATAAACATCCCTTCGTGACTCGCAAGCCATTTTGTGTTGTGTTGTGTCGGAACATTTCGTGTGACACGCTGCAGACGCTACTATGGCCCATGCGACGAACTACAGTGCGGTTTTGAATGACCATTTAATTCAAGTGATTTTAAAGTTATATTAACCGAGTATTTAAAATTTGTAAGTTTTGAATGTAGAATGAATTCGAAGTTCTTTTCCGAAGTTTCAATTAAAATAAATTTTAGTAGACTACAAGCTATCCTTCATTTATATTAAATGTATGTAGGTTGACGTTCGTGCAAACATAAAAAAATCGCAGGATTTATATTTTATACTAATCCATAGACTATAAATGAAGGAGATTATTGTTTTAATTTTGCTTAGTAGTGACGTACTTAGAACTAAAAAATCATTTTATTCATTAATAATATTAGTATTAATATATTGCAGCACAATGTGTAGAGCGAGCAGTGAGTTGGGCAGAGACTACAGGTCACACGTCGTGGTACGGACGTCGCCGCCCCGCCCTCGGACGTTCAGCCAGTACCGACAGCAAAACACTCATCAATGACTACTAATTATAGAAAACAAGTCCTTTGAGTTTTGATAGGTAATACTTGTGTATAGTGAAAGAGAATGGATAGTCGGTTTTAATATGGAAAATGTAGTTAGTTAAGTTAGATGCTTCGATGAGTGACCATTATTGTATATGCAGTTTATTTTAATTCAAATCGTGTTTGAGGAATATGATTGTTTTAATATACCTGTTTCATATGATAGCATAGAAATCAAGTTTATTAATTATAATTGTGAATTGATAGTACACAAACAAATAGGTCAAATATTTAATATGCGTACCTAATACATATTACAAAATTAACTGAATATATCGTAATCTCTGACCTCGTGTCATTGCTGACCTTACAATAAGGAAATACTTAATCCTATTTTTTCCACCCTTTGTCGAGGGTGCCGTGTTAGGCGGTGGCGGGACGAGCGTGGCCTCTGGCTAGCCGCCCAAGCCTAGCAGACCTGCGCACTTCTTAGATCATACTCATGTACCGTCAGCAAATAAGGTATACACTATACACAAGTACTGTCTCTGTACTTACTTATTTATTTAGTCAACCGGTAATTGTTTACAATTGTTATTTAAACAACTTTAGATTTAAATATAAAATTATGTAAAATGATTACCACAATGTTAACAGGCTATAAAATGATAGAATATTTGTCTGCATCGTCGTGATTGGTATTCACAAAATATGCTTATAGTAACACTAATGAAGTATGGACCTTACAAGTGCGGCTCACGACGCATACTGTATTACAAATATTATGATTTTTAGTTAGTTCAATATTTCATAATCAATAACTCCCAAATCACAATACACATTCCATATATATTAAAAGTTTTAATTTATAATTTGACAGTGAAAGTATCGAGAACGAAACTTGTATTTTCTTCAAAAATAAATAAATCACTTTTATTTATATTTTAATACAATCACTGTAAATTACCATTATAACGACTTCTCTTTATCGCGGCATCTAAAAAAATGTGGGGAGGTTTTTATTTGTTTGAAAAAATAAGCAACCATATAATTTACAGCTACGAAAAAAGGCTTAAACCAGTTAGTGCGATGAAGGGGCTTTTTGAATACGACATTTACATAAAAGTGTCTGTTATTTCAATTACTCGTACATATCAAATGCAACAGGGATGCTATTTTTAGACGTATAATGAATGTTTTTTATTGATTTTTTTTGTTGTAAAATTATGTATTTATAAAAAAGAATATCGAACATGTAATTGAACGTACCATGTTCTTATGTGAAAAATAAATAATATATTATAAAATGATAAATAAATAATTACAATTTTTGTATTGATAGTTATACCTATCACAGGTGAAGTCGTTTGTTCTAAATTTATCCTTATAATCATAATCTTTTGTATGTGTGTAATATTTACTTTAGAAAATAAAAAGGACAACAAAAACCTACACCATATTTGACCCATTAAGCTTTAACCCGTTTTTTAATATAAGAAGAAGAGAAGTCTACAAAGTATGAATTGAAATAGACATAATTATATTAGTCTGTTTTGTAAATATATTACACTTACGATCATATATTGGACCTTTACGAGTATTTCAGAAAATATGCTCATCAAAAACCACCTCCCGAGGATGGATAGGATAGGATAGAGAGAAGAAAGCGAAAGCTGGGCCTTTAGTGATGAGAAGGCTTGATGATGATGACTGACAAAGCGGCCCAATTAAGCCTAACATCATGATCACCAACATCAAAACTTACCTAGATATACAAAGATTATTTTTCCTCTCATCAAGACTATATTTAACGCCTTCATGTGTTAGTTGGCTGTAGCTACGTTAAATTCATATCTACTCAAATATAAATGCCAGAGCTGGCAACATTATCCATATTTACACGGTGCTGTTGACCAAATCGTCATCGTCACGGTTGCGTATAACCATCGGTCATGTGCACGTGTCACTATTGTCTCAGATACCGTTCTGACTCGGAACATCATTCTCCATTGTTTTGCTTTTGATATAATAACTTGTCTCGCCTTGCTTATTTTGAGTGACGGTGACAGCATTGGTCATAGCTAAGTAGAACGGTCATTAGACGGCAGAAGGATGTAGATGTATTTGAAGATATGGAATATAGTGATATGAGTATGCCAAGGATGATTATCGGTAAGTGGAGCACTGGACAAATATTTTTACCTTCCCCACCTCTGTCCTAAAATATTTCATTTCTTTACCACATGTTCATCCCTGTGCCTGTATTTGAAACGTCGGAAACGCAGCTTTCAGGTCAGCTTTGCGAATGTTAATGGACTGTGTTGGTCGCTTACCAGTGCCGAACCTCCTGCCCAATGCCCAAAGAGAAATTTGTGGGAGACGCTTTTATTCAGAAACAGAACACGAAAAATGCGTTCACGCCTATAAAAACTCATGTCACTACAATCCACCCGCTTTTGCTCTTCACAACTACACACACACACACACACACACACACACACACTCGGCCACAGTTGTCCTAAAACATCTGAACCGTGTCACAAATTGAAATCCGCTAAGATGATATGCATCAGTCATCCAAACGTGCGAGTTAATGATCTCACCGCTCTGCTGCTCAAATTGCCTTCAGACGATTGCCTGGTGCCTCAGCCATGACACAACGGGTCTTGTCCAGGCTTCCGCGTTCACGACTATTAAGTTGTTACGACAATTGAATTCGCGCGTCGTAATTGTTGGGTCGCTAAGAGATGAGGTATATGGTCTTATGGTCTTCTCGACATATGTAGTCTGAACTACGGTATAACTTCACCCTTTTTTTAACGGTGGGAAATCCTGTTACGGATACCACCATCTCCTTGATGGAGAACAAGGCGGTTATGTCGAACTCGCTACTAAATGGCCATCGTGTACCCTTACAGAGGAAGGGCTCAAGAGAACGCATAAAGCAACCTTCCAAGATCGGAATAACTTCGCCTCAGTCTTGCTACCTTGATGGAGAAGAAACATAACCTAAACCCTTTGTCTTCGCTGTAAAAACTTCGGACGCTAATAATGAGGTATTAAATCAAAGATAAAATTCACCTGCTTAACAACGTATCACAATCTTATCACCAATTAGCGGTCCTTATCCCGACGATCAATACAAGACGATAATTAAGACAATCAACAAAGGGGCGAAAAACGCGGGACAGGTTACCACGGATAAAAAACACGGGAACAGGATAGAACCATAGATAAAACATTACAAACAACGGTTTCCTTTGACCATAGACTATCAGAACGTGATCAACCTTATCTCTGCACAAATATTAAAATTAATGTAACAAATATTTATTAAGTCTATATAATTCGTCATTGTGGGACCTTGCTTTGTGCAAATATGTGATGTAATTAAGAGCATTTGTGATAAAATTAATCACTGCGAAATAGTCTAACAAAACTTGTTGCGTAAGAAAATAATTTTAGACATTTTTATAACTAAAATACCATTTCGTTATATAGTAAAATAATCAGCCGAAGCATATAATTTGTCAATCTACTATTAAAATTATTATGTAAAACTAATAATAAAAATTAAGGCTAGGTATATGTAACTTACTTTACCATTCAAAATTTTCACGAAGGTTCCGCTTTCATACAACATTTATTTTTTACGTTCTTTATTTTTTAAGTTCTTTATAATTATTATTGATGAAATAGCATATTAACAAAATACTCGCAATTAACACACCCAAGACAAATAAAATATGGTATTATACAACAAATTACATATAATCTGATCTATATAATTATCTGAAAAAACAGCTGGATTTAAGAAATATAAGTAAACATACTTTATTTAGTACTAACTAAATATAACACGTACGATTATTTAGTACTAACAAATATAATTAATAAAAAAATATGGGAATACTATTAGTACTAGTTCTAATTCTTTTCTATTCTCGTTCTAATTCTAATTTTAAAATGTTTATACTAAAGAAATATTACCAACTACAAATTTAAAAGAAACCGAGAGGAAAACTCCAGCTATTTCATCGTATAAATGACTATAGTAAGCGATACGTACAGCATACGTAGGTAAAACAAATCTGATAATTACAGCCATGTCCGTTACATCTTTAGATAACAGATTGTATTATTTGCTGAAGCTGTTTGCGCTGATAGCGAGTAATTTATAGAGGCCAGTAAAGCCTTTCATTTTATGATTATTTAACGTGTTTATTGTACGTCCTATTTACTGTAAAATGACTGCTTGATGTTGTGTAACCGTTTACCCCTTTGGCGTTTTATTTTTAAATTATTACGTGTCCCATCTTGCTTATTATTGTATCCAAATGTTTTTTTATGATGTCCGTCAAGTAAGAATTATATTTTAATTTAACAAACTGAATATGAAATAACTTGAAACTTCAAAATTGGGTTTTTAGAATCGAGAATCTTCAGTAGCTTGAAGGATATACTTACTCAAATTAATAAAAATAAGATCGCGAAACAATCATATAAAAACCAAATATATATGAGAGATGTTAGCACAAATATATCTATCTATAGCTATTATTTTTATTATGGGAACAATGACATAACCTCAACTACAGCACACGCATAGCGAACGCAGAAATTGTTTGTCCAATAAAATTTATGCGCACCCATTGTCCTACGAAAATCGAAGGCCCGTTAATCGTTTATCGAAAAAATGTCATAAAACGGACCCCATGGTCAGTGCACCATTAGCAGTGAACCGTGATTTCTACCATAAAGCTCAGTAATTATTATTCATACGGCCATTTTTCTACCGACTACCATTTATCAATAACATAATCTGCTACAGTTTTGCTTCGAACGATTAACAAGCACACCGCGCCCATAGAGTCGTGTTTGTTTTGTAAAATTTTAACATACGACTATTCGACAAGCAAATAATAACCATATGTTAATTTTACTGTAACATGTTGTTTTATGATAGATTTATTTGAACAACTTATGATTTATTTACGGACATAAAATTACGAATGACGATAACAGCGAATGTTTGCGTTTGTAAATCTCTTCGAATGCTACAATATGATGTGTTTGATAACTGTTGCAAATCTGTTACACTACTTAGTATTATTGTGTTTTATGGACGGAAAATTTTAAATGGTAATTTTAGTATGAAATTGTTTTCTAATGGGAACGTTTCTTATCTTAGCAGAAGGCTGATATTGCTACCTCGATATTAAATTATGACCGTATATTAATTAATTATTATTTGAATTGTATTCTACTTATTAGATAAGGTTATTTATTTATAATAAAAACATAGGTACGACTAAGCAGCCAGCGTCTTTTCAAAATTTTTTGACTTGAGATTGTTACCTACTACTAAAAATTACAATTAATTAAATTATTATTACTACAAAACATTCATAACATATATAACGTATATATGTATTGCAAATTGTAGGTAGAACGGCGTGTGCAAAAAATTCTATAATAAGGGAGCTCCATATATTTTTTGTCGCTTCCCCTAAGGTGAAAGGTCTTTTGGGGACTACGGTCATCGACGAACGAAATGGTACCTCGGATTAATGATATTCCTACATCGCGACTCAATTCACTTATTGAATCAAATGTTGTTTGGGATCAAAAGTATACGTTACGTAGGTTATTTTTTTATTATTAAGATTAAATAAATGTAAGGGCTTGTTTATACATCTTATGAGTCCTACTGTGTGTATTCATAGCTTATTTATGTCTTTCGAATACAATATTTTAATAACACAAAGAACAACAATTCGTGTTGAGAAATATTTAAATGTTAAAATAAGTTATAATTTCAAATTTGTTAATATATGTATATCTTATACTGTCTTTTTGACTGTTTAAGTTGTTAAAAGAATGTTGTTTTATATTATAAACAAAAAAAATAATAATTTTTAAGACGTTCACAAAATGTTTATAGGAGCCAAAAATTATTTATTAAGTAATCTTTTAGGACTTCGAAATTGATAAGCTTTATTAGAGTAATTTACTTGTTAGATAAATATCGTTTAACATATGAAAATATATGTAAGTTATCCATTTAACATTTAGATTTGCTAAAATCGATCCCAGTCCAGAGTAGCTACTCCGAATGCAATCGTCGTCGATATCGAAAATTTTTGATACTGCTAACCGAGCTATAACACTTAATATACTCTAATAAAGAATCGGATAGCACATCAGTTTATCGGAATGTTATCGAAACAGAAACAAAAAAGTTTTTATATTAGTTCGAAGTTGCTCAAAAACTGTATCGAAAATAATGAAAATCGACATCGATTGTGTTCTGAGTGGAGCTTCTGAAGCTCAGATCTCGTACTAACTTCTAATCTTATTCCAGACATCAATGTAATCACGTCGTTATTGATTTTTAATACTGGGAATAGAACGAGAGTTAATACAGTTATCGGTTGTTGATTGGATTTCAACGAGAGTTAGACTGTCGGACATTTTGTTTTAAACTTTGTTTTGTTCACCGTCCATTTACGTCTAATGACATTGCAGGAAGCTTATCCCATACTGACTGAAATTGGAGTAAAAGAAAAGGGGTATAAGCATGGCTCTTTCATTCTAGAAGCATTTCTTCAACCAAGGAACGACTATTCGAGATAAACCATATAAATTACAATTCGATATGATTTTCGAAATTTTTTTCGATATGATTAAGTGATAATTGTTAGAAATATTTGAGCCCGTATCATTGTTTATTTAGATGTATGATTTAAGTTTTATTTTGCTGCGATACGGTCTCAGGTAATTCACCGAATAACGGAGATAAAGAAGTACGTAATACATTCGTTTACACTTTACAAGAATAAAATTTGATATAAAAATTAATAATTTACTCCGTCTGTTGTTGTTCGCGACTTCGTCCCCGTCGATTTCTTTTTTTCCATTGTTTCTTCGCTCCTATTAGTCGCAGCGTGATGTTATGTAGCCTAAAGCCTACCTCGATAAATGGTCTATTCAATAAAAAAAGATTTTTTTAACTCGAACCAGTTATAATATTAATATCATACATGAATACAGCTTCTGTAAAATTTGCAAGATCTATATTCTATGAGAAACAATATTTTTATTTATTTGTTCATAAATTCTTTGCCTTAACAAAAATTCAAAACTATTAGATTAAATAACAACTTATTAACTATTATTTGGTCGAATAGCTTATAAATAATTCAGCTAAAAACAGTTACACCGTAATTAAATAGTATTACAAGTCTTGAAGTCTTATCCGTGTCAACGACCTTTACGAATTGGTGAAAAGCGAACCTTAGTATTATCAACAAATTAATTACCAGTCCAGTATCTATATCATTAGTGTATTGGTGCCGCGCTTTCAGGTGTCCTCTATCTTATCTAAAGAGGACGTGCGGGCATAAATACTTCGTTATAAAAACACAGTTTAATACCTACCTTAACACCTACAAATTAGAGACCAAATTTCTATGGGCACGAAATTTTTTTCTGAAAATTTTCTCACACCGCAACGCACGCGAATTTAGTATTTAAGTGTAAGAGTATAAGGGTGTTAGTTGTGTGTATTGAAGTGGTTTTTCCGGTAGTTATACTAACCGAGCAGTTAAAAACGACAATGGGCAACCTGTCAGGCGATAGGTATGTAAATATGTTGATGGATGGATGGTCACCAATTTTCATAGATAGTGACAACCTGAATTTGTATCGTATGTTATTTTATGTTTTTTTTGAAGTATAATAACGGGTGTAATGAACTCTTTAAAGTATTTCGTTGCTATAAATATAATATATATGATAAAAAAAACGTTGTTTCAAGTTTTTAACGTAATTTGTAACGGTTGAAGAAGTTTCGGTTTTAGTTTAAACATTTTTATGTTTTTAGAAATATACATTAGTTTTTTAAATATGTGTGTGGATAGAAGTTCTATACAGCTTGTAATGTATTGCAATTCTTTTGTATTATATAATTACAAAATTAAATTATAATTTGCCCTATAGGTAACAGGTTGTACCACACAAATCCGCCGTCAAGTAATGACATTTCGTTAGAAGGTCTCGTTTAGTGATACTGGTGCCTGTATCATAAATCCTCTTCCCTATTTTTAAGGTCAGAAACGCATTCGCGAGGCATTAGCTCACTTACTATTAGGCGAAACACGTCAGTTGCCAACTACAACATAAAAAATCACAAATTGCCTACGATTTTTTTCATTGTGAAATTGTTTACGTCTTCAAAAACTTTATTTACTAACCAACTACAAAAAAAAATATCAGAAACTACATTATTAGGTATCATTGCTTCAAATATTACGTCTTTAAAAAAACTTTTTCTTAAAACATTTAAATAATAAAAAATAGAGACCATAGTGAGTTAACGTGGCATAATTAGGATATAATGTCAGTATATTACCTTAAACCCACTTCCTAACCTTATGTTGTAAAGGCCACAGATGTTTATAGACGCAAGATTACATAATGACCTCTTATTTTGCGAATATTTCAAGCCCCTTTAAACTATGCTGAGCTGTAGGACTTATCGATAATACTGTTTCGTACCTATAACAAATATCATAACGATAGTTTTAATATGATATTTTTTTTAAAACACTATACATTTTGATTTTCTATATTATTTGGTTTATCTTCGATTATTAACTGAGTCTATTTCTTCGTATGATGAAAAGATTAAGTTTTTCTTACAATTAAACAACTTGTATAACCCTTGAAGCACTAAGTTATAGTTAATTTCGTCATGTTTATTTTATTAAAATAATATAGAAGATAATAATACAGAAGGTATTATGAAACATGTTCGTGCAAACTCAGATTTTATTTTATTAATAGTCGCGATGGTAAATATCCCACCTTCCTAGATATTAATCGAAGAAATAGCCATTTTGAATTTTTACACTGGTAGTGTTAGTTTCCATAATATACTATAGTTACTGTCTTAATGTAAATAACAGTCGTTACGATATTTCAAGCTTCATTTATTTATTACTAGCTATTGCCCGCGACTCCGTTCGCGTGGACTTTCATATAAACAGTGACCCTCCCTTTCCTCCCTTACAATCCTCAAAAATTGTAGCCTATGTGTTATTCTGATGTATAAGCTATATTGTGGTAAAGTTTCATTCAAATCCATTCAGTAGTTTTTACGTGAAAGAGTAACAAACATCCATACATCCATACATCCATACTTACAAACTTTCGCCTTTATAATAGTAATAGGATTATTACCGATTTTTCCAATCTACTAAGACATGATAAAACCGGTACAAACTATACATTAAAGGAACATCACTAGGCTATTTCCATAGCTAATTGAAAATTGGCTCGCGTCAACGCGCGCTAATGTGTCACACGACGCGACTCATGAATGCTCTTGAACCTATCATTATATTACTGGTCAAGTTCGATATTGAATATAAAATTATATGAACATAAGACTTATATATCTACGGAGACTATGAAACATCAATATAATATTAATTTAAACCTATAAAGGTTATTATAGACACGTTGATCGAAAGTAAATTTCAATTGTTTAATATTGACGTGTTAAAGTACATCATTTCGCGTCAAATTTTAAAGTTTGCAAATTATTTTTATTTTTATTATGAAACATATTAAGAACTTACTTTGTACTGCATACAATCTGGATATAGGCCAGATATTGGTATATTTTATTTTCTAATTAAGACTTCGAAAGGTGAATTGTTTTATATACACGTATTATTATACAGAGCAATTAATCAATATTAACATCTAAGTTTTGATTAATATTGTTGTCCTTTTTTTATATCACATATAAAGGACTGAATCTCTTCAAAATACACTCTGAATATAAGCCGGATATCGGTGTATTATATTGTCCAATACTACATAATACAAACATTGCACGTTTGAACCAGTGACAGGTCTGGGAACATATTGTTCGCATTAACTTCAATTCTACGCTAAAAGGTGAAAAGAACAAAACGCGGGTAAACCGCTAAAAATCACGAACGCATCATTAAATTCGCAGTGACGTAGGTGGTCTGGTGCAATAGTGCAAAATAATAATGGTATCGCGGCGCTCTATTTTATATAATAACAGGGGTGCTACGCGTATGGGCAGTATAATAGTTTCAAGTGGGTGGTCGGATTAAGTTCTGGATTAAGTCACATCGACACGTGGGCCTTTCTATGGCCGCTGTGGATTTAAATTGTCCGTACAAGCTCTGTGATAACGTAATACGGGTATTAGAGCGGTCATAAAGCTGTAAGTTGTTTTTTGGAACATTCTGTTGCAACGTATGATAGCAAAACATATAGAGACCTATAGAGTATCTAAAAGATATTTCTTATATTATTCGTGGGCATGATACAAAAAGTTTTAAATCTGCTTGCGATACTTTTTTATTGACAACCACATCATACATAATTAAATATCTATATATATAAAAGAAAGTCGTGTTAGTTACTTCATTTATAACTCGATAACGGCTCAACTGATTTTGCTGAAAATTGGTGGGGATGTAGTTTAGAACCAGGAGAAGGACATAGGATACTTTTTATCCACTTTCCAGGGGAATAAATTTCTTATGGAAGTAAACGCGGACGGAGAGGCGGGCAACAGCTAGTAATCAATAAATTTACGTTAGGTAACAATTATCTATACATGACAAAAACGGTGTACATAATTTAGGCTGAAATAATATTTTTAAGACTTCATATTATATAATATTATTTATTAATTGAATTTTTTTTATGCTAAAAAAATATGAATTAAGAACATATTTATTAAATAATTGAAAATTGCTCTTTTAAAGTGGACTAGCTTAGATATTTAATCAAAATAACGTTTAAAATTTACTATGGGAATAGTGTTAAACAATTATTATCATCAAAAATTTTTCGGAGGCATTTAAAAAATAAAACGGACGCCATTAATTGCCAAACGTACTATTAAAGCGGGAATCAGTGATTTTCACGTTGGCGAGCCGAAATTATCAAAGAATACAAACCGCCCACAAGCCTATTCGGCTACCGTTTGGATCTAACATGATTATTATTTTTTTTAAACCAGCCTTTAAAATCTATGCGCTGAATATTATCTGTGACAGCCGTATTGCAATGACATAAGGGCGAGTATAGACTATTTTTTGTGCGGAGTATCGCAAGTTTAGGTTTGTAGTAATTGTAAAGGCCTATTCAGAATGTCAAACGGAGCGCGAAGAATTTCGCCAGGCCAGCACCCGTGTTTGCGGACAGTGTGTAGGGTGCCGTAAATTTTAGCACTAAAATAGTATAAATGAAAGCGAAATCAGTTTAGTAAAATGAAGCAAGCTGTCGAACTAATTTAAAGTTAAGTGTTCAGTGTTTTTTTATACTATACTTTTTGTGAATGTTGACGCAATAATATTAAAACAAAATTATATTAAAAGCTATCTAAATTAATTCCGTTGCATACTATACATTTAAGCTTATTTTAAATTAATCACATTGGGAACGACCTGACTGCTGAGACACAGTATTTTATACTAGTTCAGTACACGGATGATCTCTTAAATTGTAAATGTTTAAATGATTTTATGAAAAATAAATTTATTATTATTATTATTATTACTATAATATATGAAATATATAAATAAAAAGTTAAAACATGATTCAGAACCGTCTTTTATGTAATAACTAATAATCAAAAGGCTAAACACTAATCTAGTGGTAATGACATAATACCAACATCTTCCTCTTACTAAAACGTATACAATATTCTTCATTTTCAAGAACATCATGGGGTCAGTACATTGAACAGAATTTCTAAACAAATAATGGTATTAAATTTTGGCTAGATCGAAGCAGAATAATAGTGTTAAATTTCGTGGATCCATCACAGAGTATGATGAATCTGTCGGCGGCTGCTTTTGTGGCGATTTTTTATTTAATCTTACACTGACTGTATCGCTGAGCAAATATCTTTACGCGTTCGTTCGCATTCTTCAATGTATTACAATTATTAACCGCCATAAAGTCCACAGATACAATAAAATGTTTACTAAATGTTATAGATAGAAAATTATCTGCGTACAGCGCTTTAGACCAAATTTTTATTTATGAGTATATAGTTTAGTTTTATCCTTATTAATGTTATAAATACGAAATTAACTCTGCCTTTCTGTCTGTTACGCTTTCCAGTCAAAACTACTGAACCGGTTGTTACGAAATTTGGTACACAGATGGTTTTTAAGATCTTTTTAACTGACTTCATAAATTAGGCTAAGTACAACAGTTACTGTTTATTTAGTTAGTTCGATATTATTCAGGTGGTCAGGTGGTTGTTGTATTCGTATCACTTTGTGCGAAGTAAAGTCGGTTGAAGCTTTAAATTCAGATAAGTTTTGTTGAAAATTACTTTAATACCTTTAAATAATGCCTTGTGCAATTCATTCCTAAGTGAAAGGCCCTTTCCGCTTAATTTTTGACGTTTTAACCCTTAAATGCGCGAGTTTTATTATTCATTTAAAATATTATTTTTTAGTTATATTAGGTTTTAAGATGTACCGAAAAAATAGTTAAAAAAATTATATCGACTTACACCCAATGAAAATTAAAAAAAACCGTATGTTGCATATCTGCAACAGTGCGCACTTATAGGACAATACCATGTATGGTAAATTAGGTGAAAATTAAAAACTCAAAATAAATACATAAAGTTATTTATTTATTTATTCCTGATGAAATTTATAGAAACAATTATTGTCTCTATTGTAGCACAAGCTCACTCTGCATTTCTCGCAGTATGTAAACGTGTAGCCCTTACAATTCGGGTATTTACAACGGGCTCGATCCCCCCATTTTTGCCAGTGGTCGATTTTATCTTGGCGGACATCTTTAGGAGGTACAGTTTGTGCTGGTCCACGCTTCTTTTTCAACTGCAATTCCTCTTCTAAAGATGAAGAGCTTGGGCGCCCTTTTTTGTACCATTGCTGTGAAGGCCAAGATTACATAATGCATTGGCCAGCACTAGTCTAAATTTACATAGATTCATAAGTGTAGTATTGGGTCTGGTCTGTTTTAGAGTTTTTTTGTACATAAGTCAGGAATTTACAATGGTCACGTCTGAAAGGTGGAAAAACAAGCGGTTTGTCCACTTTCTGCTTTTACGCGTAATGTGGTAAACCTTCCAATGAAACTATCAAGCAGATCGACTCCTCCCATATGGGTATTATAGTCTTTTATTACGTTAGGACAATTTATTTGTACCCGCTGTTTCGTTGCTTTATCATACCTCGAAATAGTAGTCACAGGAAAGGCTCCGGTATAGGTTGACAGAAAAGTAACTGGTTTATTATCTTTCCATACTATTGCACTGATGTCGATACCATCGACATTGGCAACCTGTTCTTCATTGTGTCCCCTTGGTACTGTTCTTTTCATCAGCGTCTTCTTATCTGGCAGTTTATTATTTGGGATACGATTAGAATGGACAGTTCCCAAGGAATATATTCCTTCTTTTGCAGGCTGAGGTTTGTGCGTCTCCACGTTACACGGCTTTGTCGTGGACGAGCTGTCCCATTCCGTTGACCAGAAGGCTGTGGCGTTTCACTCAAATTTTCTAAAATTGGGTCATTATGATTATCAAAAATAAGAGGTGGATCAACAGTACTACTTTCCATAGGTATATCCATATCTTCAACAAATTCTTCATCTTCTAAATCCGCTAATAACTGCCTATTATTCTCGAAGTAAACTTCTTCATCATCCTCTTCTCCTGCAGAGGATTCCATATCATCCTCAGACTGGTCCAGGTTCTGGAGGTAGTCCTCAATAACTTGACCATTCAGCCTTCTCGCCATTCTAGAAAAAAATACAATTAGACTTTAGATAAAATACGGTAAATATATCACTCAAAAATGAAATTTGTATGAAAGTAAATTCGCAATGTTGCACTTATGCAACAAACGGATTTTGAAGAAAAAAGTATATCAAACAATGGAATTTCCATAAAATTATTTATTTATTTTTCTTTTGATATTATAAGTAATATAAAAATAAAAAAACAAACAACACTTACCTTATAGAATTATAAAACAACTGAATAACAATTTTACACTAATTGCTTTTTACGTTTACCCGCGCCCGCGATATTATAAATAGTGATTATGAAGTTTAGAAATTTGCAATCGACCCGCCAATCGAACTCTCAAAATAAATATAATTGTCATCTATATAATCTATGGTAGTTTACATTCGGATACACGAAACGAAATCTATCAAATCTTTTGAATATTCGATATGTTGCAGATATGCAACAAGGCGTGTTTAAGGGGGAATTGGTGGTGAAAAATTTGTAAATAAACAAATCAAAAATTATCCCATAAGTACAGTCAAGTCCCATAAGCAAATATCCTTTGATCGTGTCCGATATTAATAAAATTAAAACAAACATACGTGACTCGGCTACTACTGCAAAATGCTTAAGAAAATATTAGTTTAAACATCGCTTCAATCAATGTCGGCTTCTATTAACGTATAAGAAGCATCCTCGTTAAAAATCTTTTCAAAAATACCGCGATTTTTTTGTACTGTTAGAAGTAAGTATCGTATGTAAATAAAAGTATTCTATAGGAATTGGAAATAGCGTGGAACTTGGAATTAGTCTTGTTCATGTTTGTTTTATCTATGTATTTATTAAGTAAAATATTTTATTTTAATTTAGTGTTATATAATCTTTCCCCTTTATATATTAGTATAGATATAGATAGAAGCAGAAGTTAATGTCAAAAAACTCTTTCGTAAGATATAAAATGTTATTTGGACAGTTCAAAATAATAAATTACAAATTAACGAAATATTGACCGGTAGGTACGTAGTCGCAAGCGCAACTACATGTATTAAATAATAGTAGGTAGGTACTTAAAGTTAAACCCACACAATATATAAACTGACAACAGCGATCTAATAAGGTTGCTATTTTTTAATTAATTACAGAATCCTAAAAATATATGACATAAATCTATTATGGTTCTCATAGAGCATTTGAATCACACTTCTTTTTTATATAACACTAGCTGTTGCTCGCGACTTCGTCCCCGTTGATTTGTTTTTCCATTATTTCTTCGCTCCAATTATTCGCAGCGTGATGTTATGTAGCTTTTAAGCTTTCTTGATAAATTGTCTATTCAAGAAAAAAAATTTCAATTCGAACCAGTAGTTCCTGATATTAGCGCGTTCAAACAAACAAACAAACTCTACAGCTTTATATATTAGTATAGATTGGGGGCAAACGAGTAGGCGAGCCACCTGACGGTAAGTGGTCTTCGCCGCCCATCAACACTCGCGGAGCTAGACAGCTACATATATATAGTAAATACAAATTTCTTTCAAAATTTTAATACCAATATAGGTGAATAATTAATTCGTGCATTATGTACGAGTATAGCTGTGATATCAATATGTCCTCGCGAGGCCCGGTACATCGATAACTAATGGCCCGTCAGGATAATGTAAGCTAGCTCGACCGTGAACTATGCGAATTAATGATAGCTGTGATTAGCTCATGACGCTATGGGGCAGTAATCAAATTTCCTTTGCCATTAGTATGGACTTTGTTTTTATTTACTTTTATCTTAAATGCAATATTTATAGTTTAACAATGTTTAGTTTTGAATAGATAATATATATTCTCATCTTTTTTACGAGTTAAATGGAAATATCATTTTCACGTTGGCTTAAACAAGTCTTCTCGTTCGTGGCGTTCAACGTGTTAACTATTTAAAACTATCTCCATAGTTCATTAAAGTCTCAATCGGGATAAAAAGTTTCGTGGGTCTTATCTACTTGTATGTAGAATTTCAACCAAATCTATTTAGTAGTTTTTACGTGAAAGACCAACAGACATACTAACATAATATACCTATATGTATAGGTATACATTTACACCAACTTTCATGCTTTTAATAAAATATAATTTATATGGTAGGTATAAGTCGCGTCGTTTATGTTTAGCGCTGGACGAGAATAGCTTCGCATCGGTAGAATCGCGCTCGTAAATGACGTATTGGTGCAAGAAAGAAAACACGACTGGGACAACCAATCAACGCTCGCGCACCCGACGATCGCGCGCCCCGCGCGCCGCGCCGCTACCTCGATACCTTATTTTTGACTTCTGCGCAGGTTTCGTTCAGCGCTTAAGATTCGTGACGCGAGTAAACAATGTATTGTTTCCTTTTTAATATTAAGTGTCACTGCATTTTTTGAAACTTTGAAATAAAAATGCATTAATAGAGCTCATCATATCATATACCTACTGATCATTAAACCGAATTTTGGAAGAACCACATCCAGAAATATTCTATAGGTACTTCAAAACTAGGAACACCAGAAACCAGTTTCACATAGAATGCACTTTACTGAGACAATTCAGACGTAGTACATTATTACATGCAAATTGCATCACAGTGGACCGCGAGCATTCCAAATGAAATATATTTAGCATTGTAATCATAAACATCAAAATGGTGTGTTAGGATTTGATGAATTATATAGAAGTGGTCTTTTCACATTAACCGAACATACAAAATTGATCGTAGTATGGATATTATTATAAGAATAATAAATTTTATTAATTATTAATATTAATAAAATTAATTTATTAATTAAAATTTTACTCTGAATCATGTCATCTAATCCACAAAAAAAAACAAAAATAGATTAATTATATTTTTAAAAATCATAATGCAGCACATTTAAAAAAAGCAACCGACTACTGAACTAGTAAATATTCTGTGTCTCAGGAATCGGGTCTTTCCTTTAAAAAGCTATTGATCATCTATAAAGTAAGTAAAAAGTAAGAAAAATAATTCTTTTAGTTTCTACATTAATCCTTTACGGTTATCGGGTCATTCCCAAAGAGCAACCAAATAATGTATACTAAAACATTGAACTTGTCACACTGTTTACCTGTTACATACAATCAGGCCCAAGTGCTCATAGATCAATTTAGAAATTCAATCAGTTCCATTCGTTCCTATAATATGAACGAAATCTTAAGAGTGAGGGAACTAGTGGATGCAGATTGCTTAGATCATTCTGTATGAAGCACTCATTACATATATAAAATAAAATATCCCAAGTGTCCTTGGCGCAGTACCTATATATATTTTTCTAGGACATCCTTCCCTTTAATATGAATAGAACTCTCAAAGGGCAGCACCTAGCAGCTAGATGTATTAGGTAGCCTAGAACAGCCTATCATGCCGTGTGCCCGTTGCATATATTATACAATCAGTTCCAAGTGCCCTTAGCTCACTCTAAATAATTCTTACACTCTTTTATCTCTAGATAATTAATCAAAACGATACCTCCAAACGTAACTAGCATCTAAAATCTAAATAAAGAAGTCCCACTTTTACCCGTTACTAACAATCAAGCCCAAGTGCACATAGATCGATATATCAATTCTAACATTATATCCTTTCCTCCTCTTTCCGGGGGGAAATCCTATTACGGATGCATCCTCTTCGGTGGAGAAGGAGGCAATTATGTCGGACTCGTCTTTAAAGGCCATACCGACTAAAACCCACCGGTGTTCCGTCGCGCATCCTTTCGGGGGGCGGACTTGCTATAATATGAAAAGTAGTCCTTCCCTATTATATGAAAAGAACTCTCAAAGGGCGGCACCTAGCAGCTAGATGTATTAGGTAGCCTAGAACAGCCTGTCACGCCGTGTGCCCGTTGCATATATTATACAATCAGATCCAAGTGCTCATAGATCACACTATATAATTTTTAGTTCTAAGAACATCTAGTGCCTATTATTAAGTAATGGTAACTTGGCAATGCCATGTAGCCCGTTTTCATCTGTATAAAATTGTTTAACTGTTATTTTTTGGGTTTATAAAATATTTCTAGTTTACGAAAACTTAAAATAGGTTGTCAAACTTTAAAAAAACCTTTACCTCTTCGTATAATATTATACGAAGGTCCAATTATACATACAACAAAAAATAATCTATGTTACAAAATATACTGTTTGGATACAAGCTTCATTAGCCTACGACTAGGTATAACAGATTTTTATTTCCCTTCTATTTAGTTCTATATGATATAATATGATAGATTAGAATATTTTTTATTTGAAAACATATCTACCTATCTAGTGTAGATTAAATGAACATTTATTTTTACATTTGATAAGATTTAATCGTAGACAATTATCTATTTTATATCTATAGGCATTTGTGCACGAAGATTCTATACAAGAAATTATTTCCCCTATTATATTATTAAGTTTTATTTTATTTAGCTAAACGTGAATGCTAAGCACCTTAGTATCCATTGCAGTACCTTTATTATTATTAGTACCTATATTTAGTATTAGATTGGATTTCTTAAGAAATATTCTAATCTGTCTAGGATTACACCAATGTTAGAGGTCTCACCGCAATGCAATTATGTCCAGCTGTGGTTAGTTAGACATAGCCCTGATGTACAATATCATACAATTATAATTAATGCAAAAATTACGCAAGTCTGATTTTTTTTATTAAATAAAAAATAATTATTATATTGTTAAAGTCATCGCCGCCCGTGAAGCAAGCGTAAGTTAAGTAAATAGAAAAATGACATGAAAATATTTAATTTAATTGAAAAAAATAAGAAGGTACTCTAAGCTATGATATAGTAGATAGATATACATTTAAGCCACCAACCTTATTATATCATTTAATTAATCTGTCTAGGTGTGTTTAATTGATTTTAATGTTCTATGTTAAAATATTAGACTTATACAACATTATAATCATTATTTAATCAAAATGTGTTACTATCGTCTTTTTATGAGAACATAGCCTAAAAGCAGTCGTGTCTGGACAGTGCAAATTAATTTTAAAATAAAAACAGAACTTAACTATGACGAAATAACTAACCCACGTTTTTTACTTAATTGCGTAAAGGACTCTTAAGTTACTCATTTATCCCTTGAAAAAACATATTATAATGAAGCTTTATTCACTACAAAAGTAAAGATTCTTTGTAATGTTATTTTTTATACTATGTAATCATAAGTAGGTATAAATGTTTTATTTTATACTATCGAAAAGATTTATTCTGTCTGTCCCTATGTCCTTAATTTTTATACTACGCTATTAATTACATATGAAAAATAAATAAAATGACGTCACATTATAGCTTGTATCAAACATAGAAACGGTCTGGGCTTACAACGTCCACGTTTATATCACATTCGTCAAAGGCACACGACGTTATCTGAAGATCACGTAATCAGTTCTATTTAATTAAGGATACGGTGACCGCAGTTTCTGGGACGTCTCATGCCACCTTGCTTTATTTTGATAGTGATACGCTAATCATTATTTGGAGGAGGCTATTTCGTGATTGCATTCCGCTTGTGTTTAAATAAGGAAAAAGGTGCGCGGAAGTGTTCGGAGCGATTCATTTGCGTAGTTATTTATATGTAATTAGTTTTTGATTTTTCTAGAAATTTTATAATATAGAAATATATTATAGAAAGTTTGTGACAACGTAAGTAGGTATGAAGGTATTTGTTACTGTTTCACGAAAAAAGTACTGAATAGATTTGGATGAAATTTTACAGGCATATAGATTAGTCCTTGGGTATGGTATTATTATGTATTGTGTATGGTATTAGCATGAGATACTTTTGTCCCGGTATCGTAACGAAAACTGTAACATTGCGATTAAATACAAATTACCGCAATCAATAGGTAACACTGCATTATGACTTGTAAATTACTAACTGTTCACCGCGGTTTAACGCGCATTTAGGTATGCATGTTATACATAAACCTTCCTCATTAGTCACTCTATCTAACAAACAATCACATAAAAATCGGTTATTAGTTTTAAAGATTGAAACATACGCAGGGACAGACAGAAGAAATCGACTTTGTTTTATACTATTTAATGATAATGATGATAGCAATAGCTACAATCTTTTGACATCAATTCATAGAATAATTAAATAAATAACTGTGAGCGGTAAACTAGTACTCGTATCATCTATAAGTACCGACAGCATATTTTTACCACAAAATCACTGAGCATTTACTAAGACATGGTATAGTCTCACGTTTCTCAGAGATACCGACCACAGGTAACGGATCTAAGCGTTCATAGAAATGTTTATTTATATGAGCATTCGTATTCGGTGCTATACTGTTATCGATGTGGTCAAGAAACCGCAGACAATTATAGTTTCTATAACAAAAGGTCACGCGTCATTTATGTTTAGCGCTGGACGAGAATAGCTGCGCATCGGTAGAATAGCGCTCGTAATTGACGCATTGGTGCGAGAAAGACAACACGATTGGGATAACCAATCAACGCTCGCGCACCCGACGATCACGCGCCCCGCGCGCAGCGCCATTTCCTCGATACCTTATTTTTGACGTATGCGCAGGTTTCGTTCAGCGCTAAAGATTCGTGACGCGTACTATACAGACGGTTTTCTTTTAAACGGTATATCTATGTTACATTTACTTTACGTATTATATTAATCAATATCAAATTATGTCATTATTATATTGATGGTCGCTTGGTGCAGTGGTAACACAACTGCATTCTGCGCCTAGGGTTGTGTGTTTACTCCCGACACTGCAAAAATACGTTTTTACTTACATTAGTAACTTTATGGGTGGGTGGTATTTAAATACATACATATTATACTTTTTTCCATACTAATATTATAATTGCGAAAGTACCTCTGTCTGTCTGTCTTTCCATAACGAACGAAATGGTACACAGATGGTCTAGAGTTTGAGAAAGAACATAGGCTACTTTTAGGGGAGGGTAAAGGTTTATATGATAGTCCACGCGGTCGGAGTCGCAGGCAGCAGCTAGTTGTAAATATGTAAAAAAAAGTTTTATATCTAGCTGCTATATCACAAGCTCTTCTTAGCATAGGACTAGATGGCTTAACTATGATTTCTATTTCCTCGTATTAATCCTTTTTTGAAAGAAGTAGCCCATGTTTATCCCTTGTCTCAAAAACTATATCTATTAGGAATTTCATAAGAATATATCTAGCATTTTTGGAGCAAATTTAATTCAAATATAACAATAGACTTGAAAAATAAGATCTCATAGTATAAAGACCTTCTAAACATTGACGAAACTAGTAAAATCGTGACCAGAAGCCGCATGCCTGGAGTCATGGCGAGTACTGAAATAATGTGGTATTTACAAGATCCGTTGACATCGGATACACTTATTAGTGAATGTTATCGCGCGGTGGGTACGTTTGTATGCAGGTGTACGGTCAGCAAATACGACTATTACCTACGCTCTGATAATTAACGTCAATTTTTTTTTAATTAATGATGTGAATAAGTATGAATGTTAGTCCTTTTGCATGTTCCATAGTTGCGCCAAAACTATCGATTAAAATCAAGTGAAAGATATGTCAGAAATTAGGGTTAAAGTTTTTTACCTCTTTAATTGTTTATATAGTAGGTATTAAATATTTATCAATAAAAATTTAATATATCATAAGTCATAACTATATAATATTCTAAAATAGAATACGTAAAGCGATTTAAACCTATAATGACGGATATATTCTGACCGTACATCGCAACATCGTTATAAGATTGCATTTAAATTGCGCGATGCGACATCACGGCGCATGACCGCTGCGGTCAGACTGACCTGACCATACTATATTATATAAATAATAATATGTACTATGTACTTATACATACATATATCATACACTTATACTTATATAATATTAGTATGACTGACTTCTAAAAAAAACGTTTATACATATATGAAACAAGAATATTTCAACTCAAATTAATTACTAACATTATAATCAATATTGAAAACTGTTCATACATATAAATTTTAAATAACATACTCAAAATATTATTAAATAAAATGTCGCTTGTCCACAAGTATATATGTTAATATTGTTCGTAATGTTTATGACAAATAAACAGACATTTGGCCGCGATCCGGCCTGATGGTAAGTATTCCACAAATATACAAATATTTCGTTAGATATTTTGAGTATTAGGCATCTTTATGTCGGTACAAATTACTATATTGTCACTCAATATAATATTATATTTGAAATTTACGTCAAGTACCAAGGTGACAACTGTTAGTAAGTAGTAGAACATAAATACAACGAAATGTTTAGTTAGTTTAACATAATAAATGCGTATTGACATGCCCACAATAGATGGGCAATGACAAAAAGTCTGGCACTTAAGTTAAATACTTTATAAAACATCACTACTGTTTCATTGTAGCTGTCAAAACATAAAAACTCGCTTATCTGTTACCGGAAAACAATTACGTGAACATTAAAACTAGCCCTTGAAGAAAAAAAGGACTGTCCCTAAACGGACAAATTGACAAACGATTGTCCTTTGTCCACTGTTGTCAGGCAAACGCCGAAAAGGGACCGTAGAGTAGGAAAGCAAAAAACAAAACACCAGCGCTACTAAAGACGTGCCATAAAATTTGGTCGAAGCTGTTTACTCTGTATTAGTAACAGTAAGATTAGTGTATAGTAGTTAGAGGCGACCGCAAATTTGTCGGACCACCTTGCAGCGAAATGAAATTTATGGTCGTACCCAGGAAGAGGACGAAAGCCGCACTGTTGCATAATCTGTGCAATTTACGAACGTCTTTGTTAATCTTTTTTTTTTAATTGGATTAATTGAATTTGTATGTTGCCAGTTTTTTTTTGTAAAAAATAGGTTTGTTAATGGACTTAGTTTTGAAAAGCGAAGCCGTTGAGTTATTTTAGATTCTCTGACGTCATAAACTAAAATCGAAATAATAATGTATTACATTTATTTTGATATAACTAATTTGGAAGAAACAGGTGGAATATAAGGGCTGATTAAATAGAAGATTATGTATAAGCTTCCCAGGCATCTCGACGATCCCATTTTAATGACAGAGGAAGTAGATCGATAAAATTGATTTCACAAGAACCTATCAATTCTATCTCCGAAATCGATCACGCCTACGGAAAATCGGTCAGAATGTATTTAGAATCCGCACGTGAGGCAAAGGTCGGTCCTTGTATTAGAGAGAGGAAATCCGGAGTTCATTGTTGTATCCGACACTTATGCATGTTACCTGACCATCAAATAATAGATCCCAGAATAGGGACGTGGAGCAATACTTTTTTCTTAATTATATGGTGTCAGAATAACCCTGGCTTGAATTTCGAACGATATGCAAATAATTGCAACGGTCGCAGTTTTTTTAGTAATAAAAAATCAAGTTTAATTTTCTCACGTTAACGTTTTTTTTTATGAAAATTTCTAATGAGGGTTTAATTTGAAGAACTCTTTGGGGTTTGATTTCGGTTGTTTTTTTGAGGGAGTTTTTTGTACGTTTTATTGTTTGCGAAAACAAAGTCTCGTAACACGGCTGTCGCAAAAAATAATTACATTCTGATTTATGCACGTAGTTGTAGGTTTTTTGGGTTTCTTTTAAGGAAACCAGTTAGCTTTTTATTACATGTCTTTGTTATTATTAATAAAAATACCATTTATGTATAAAAATAAAGATATTATATGCTAAAATCAACCATAAAAAAACGGTCTGCTCACGTATTTATAGACTAAAATATCAATTCATATTAAATGAAAATTATTAAAAAAAGAAATGATTTAAAATTATGAAAATGATTTCAAACCTAAATATTGCCGAACCGGAATCAATAAAAATCGATTTCACTACTCGACTAACGGAACTATCGCGAAAAAATCGTGTGAACAAAGTTTTTTACCGTGACATCTCAGACAAAGAGAGACCGCATCATCTTTTGTGCATCCCGAGAAATAAATTAAACTATTCTTAGGGGAGATTTTTACCGTTAATTTTAATCTATGTTTAAAAAACGATATAAAAAACGGCAGGAAGTTGGAAGTAAGTGTAAATATGCAAGTTGACGGGAATTTTATGGAACGATATTTATGTTAAGATTTATATGGCCAAGACCAACAGCGGAACCATTTTCGTGGGACCTCTTTAGAACGCTTATTGGACAAGATGGCTACTTAACATATTACCTATGTAGGTTTCTCGTTTTCTCGTTTTTTAATGGAAAAAAAGAATTGAATTAAATGTTGTAGGTTCTTATCGTAAAAACTAAAAAGTAAACACATTTTTTTGCCAAAATCATCGTCAAAATTATTCCGTTGATTCCTCTTTATTGATTCTATTTTATTTGTATTAGAAGCCTTCTAAGCCTCATCTAAAAAACAACCTAATGTTATCTTTGTTAAAAAGGACGTGTGGAAATTGTTTTTTATTTTATTTATTAGCACTATGTTATAATGTATACAATTAAAATAAGATTTGATACAATTAAAGTAACAGGCGACTTTACGGTACTTAATAGTGATCTCTTCCAGGCAACCCATTTGTTATTTAGTTTTTATATTGTATTTAGTTTTTATATAAGTTTTAACGTAACAGACAAGCATACAATATTGGGTTATTTTCTTTATTTTCTAAATACCACTATTTTAGACAAATTAAATGTTTAGATCTAAAAAAAACCAAAAATAAGTTCTTTAAGCATTTTTCCATAGACATCGAATCGATAAGTAGAAACCCTGCGGGTATAGAAGAATGCAAACAAACAAATAAATTAAATCCTTAGTAAATAAATATTACTTCCGCCTAAGAAGAAATGCTTCCAACGATCAGCGAAGAGCATTGAGACTACCGATTTGATACACACTGGTTCTCAACATTGCACCTTTACAATATATTTTCTTTAATTTAAATACTTCTATACTTTCAATGAAATAAAAATCTCATATAGTGCCCAAGTGTATATTTGGACTTGTTTTACCAATTAAAAAAAAAAGTTTTAACGCTTATTTCTTTCTTATTAGAAATTAGAAATGCATTTTCAAATATATTTCATTGTTGTAAATTTAACGCAATAATTAAAAGTCTTATTATACTTTTAACGTTAGTTATATAAAAAAAGTCTGCTAGTATGTATTTGCCATTGCATTTTGTTTCATAGTCATTATTTGCTTTGATAATCTTTTTTTATTAAGTAGTTTATAAAAGCAATTTTTGTATTCGTGATACCTAGATGTATTTTAAATAAATACCATGTTATAACAATAAAAGTGAATTTCCTAAAATCGAATTGAATTGAAAAACAATAAACAAAAACAAAAAAAAAATCAAAAGTTTGTCAATCGCTGCCCCTTCATACCCACAGCCCCTCTTTTTTATCATATCCTGAGTCCCGTATTGTATGAAAAAAACATATGCACATTTTTTAACATCTCCCAAATCAAGGTGCGTTCATTGAAGGGACATCTCGAGAGGTACAGTGATCTAAGTGCATTTTTTGTTTTGTATTTTTTAAATTTTCTCACGCAATGATCTGTGGGTAGATACATCTGATCGTCTTTGTATTGAATTCGAGTGGAATAATTTTTATATTTTGTATCGATTTCTTTTGTATTATTATATATTATAGAGTTTGGACTCGGGATAGGGATCTGAAATTATTTTACACGTAACAATGGGAAGACATTATTTTTATTATGAACAGTAATATTTTTTCAATACAAGCGTGAACTATAATGTAAAGAAACCTTAAAGTATCTATTGATACTCTTTATCGATAGTTTTAATTTCTATTAAAGGAATGCTCAATTTTTCTTAAGGATATGAAAAAGAAACTTCCTATTTTCGATATCAGAACAATGTAATGTCAACTTTCAAAAATTAACAATCGCTTTTTCCTTCTGTCACTATTGACGTTTGACAATTTTGTGTTGCCATCGTTTATAAATTAACCATTTAGCAAATATTAATATAAATTATTCAATATAATACGTGAAAGTTAAATTAAACAATTATCTCAATTTATACTACATTCTTATGAGAGTAATATTACATGTGCCAATTTAGACAAATACTGCATTCACTTGAAGTGACCTTAAACAATACCCGTCATTAATGTAATTAAAACTATAGGAAAGCTAGCTAAAACATCAAAAACAATGTATCTAGTAACCCTTTGACAATAACCTCAAAAAAACTTACTCATAGTTAAAAAAAAACAAACAATAAAACCTCATTTTCGGCAGTGTACAATTGCGTACATTATCTCCCGCATATTCATTATACTATTACCGTATAAAAACGGTAATTTAATATAAACTAGAGGACAAAAATACGGCTAATGTAACAAAAAGTGATATAAAAAGTCAAAATAAACTACCGGTAGCAAAAAATAGAAGGGGTGCCTAAAACAATATGAAAAAAGGCGCATTATCCAACTGGGCTTTGGGACAAGCGAATAATTTTGTTAAAATAGATTTATGTGATCATATTAATTTATATGTCAAGTTTTGAAAATCTGTTAGCGTAATTTTTAAGGGTTGGAAACCATTGTGCTAATTACGTAGCTGTTACGTGTTTTTTTTTAGGTTCTTTTACTCAAATTCCTGTTAATTGAAAAATTGTAATTCACTATTCTAAAGAAAGGAGTGATAAAAATTTCGAATACATAAAGTTGTATATATCACAGTTGAAATAATATTTGAAAACGTCATAAAAGATTAAATAGAACTCTTAGCTAACAGAATCATCACTGTTCCTTGTAGAAATGTATTAAAATTGTTCGGGACAGAGATTATACATACTTTATAAACTAAATTACAACCAGCGATAAAACTGAAAATGATGTTCGTATTGTATAAATATAAAAAAATGTATTTTGTTGAATCTAACATAGTTTCCAAACTTTTAACTAAGCATCATATTTATTATGATTTCAAATATTTGCAAATGTTTGTTTCTCTATCAGAAATATTGTATATAAACAGCTTTTCGCATTCTATTTGATAACTAATTAGGTTTTAGTATTATGAATAAATTATAACGTATTAGTTAAGTTCATAACCCTGAACACTATGAATATTTTCAATTCAGTTTCGCCACGGCAATGAGAATGACACGATCTTTAGACAGTCAGCCGCCTGGTGGATCCTTTCACTATGTCAATTGGCTCGCCCATGCTGTATTGTATTCGGTATTGCAATCGTTTGAATCCATTTTGGATACTATTAAGCTATTGCTATTTATGACTCAAGTTTCTGATAACAGTCGAAGTAAGCTTTAGTTTTTCTTTTGATGCTTTAAAAAATTACCAAGTCAGTCTAGTCATCTGACTTGGATTATCTAATCTGTCAGATTAATTAAAAAAGAATAGTCATCAAATTAATCAGCCGAAAAAAATATATTTCTTATTGTTATCGCAAAGAAATATAGTTGTTCCATTCTCGGTAAAACGAGTTGTCAAAATCTTTCCCATATAGTTGTTTCCTTTTAAATATCAAACGATTTGCCAAAGTTTTTTAATTACTAGTCAAAACCCTCTCATATAAATTATATTGAAAAAATATTTTCGTTAAATTATTTTAAGCTAAAATACAGAAACATTTCTAATAATAAATCTCCATCTAAATCCACGTAGTGACGAAGCAGATGCGAGACAAACACACTAACGAACTGCAGACAAAAAGGCATAAATTATTTAAATTTGACTAGTAACTGTGTACGGGCTTGACACTGGATATGCAAAGGGTTGAAAAAAAACTCTGGGGCAATGTTTTTATGCGATCTGAGGGGTCACACTGATTTGTTTGTCCGACGTTCGTTACGCGTATGAATTTTAAATTTCGCGTGTTGAATGCTTTATGTATGAAGCTATAGATACATAGGATATATTTAGGTAAGGTCTAAGAGAATAGTATAAGAATAATTAATAATAGTGAAAAGTAGTTAAAGTTAGAATAATAGTAGTAGAATAATGAGATTGAAGTAATTATTATACCTAAAGCTGTTAAAAATACAGGTTCTAATATTTCGTTAAGCTATAGCTATAGATATTGCAATATATATTGTAACTAGATAGTGGATAATTGATATTTTAGTTAAATAGTAAAATGCTGCTTAGTGAACAATTAGAACCTACGACCATTGGCACCAATCAACGCTTGTAAGTTATAGCAAAAATAGATCGTTAAATAGATAGATGCAAACAACAATAGGTGTCCATCCACCTCTACTATCTTCGCATCAAAATCTTATCTCAAAGGGCACAAATCAACCCATTCGCGTTGAAAAAGGTTGATTAAAAATCTGCACCCCAAGTCCGCTACCGCAGGGCACTATTGAGGAATTATTTTTTATCTGTACCAGCTGACGTAGCATCTTTGTGACAGCTAAAAACGCGCGGCCAGGTGCTTGCACAGATAAAAAAATTAAAAAGCTAGGTATAAAACCTTGGACAAAGGCTCACGTAATCCTTTATGGGTATCTACGGCGATTCCCAGACATGTGTAACGCATGGGCTATCCCATTGTCAACATTTCTTTGCGAAAGGATGAAGCGAATCATTTTTTTGTATCTTCATTTTTTGCAGTATTCCAACTTTTTGTACAATATAACCCATTCTAATCCTACGCTTCAAGTATTTTCAGTTGCTCAAAAAAACAAATACAACATTTTTTACCGTATCAATCATAACGTAGTATTTCTTACTATAATTTTTAATTTTGATAATTATGTCAAACTGCCAATATGTCTAAACGGGAATTCAGCAACGTCGCAAAATTATAAATTATCTTTAATTTTTACGTAATAGCATTAATGAATTTTTTATTCAATATAGGTATTAATTTCAACTAATATTAAAAAAAAAACATTCTGCACATTAGCTTAAGTCCTAAACCTTTTTTTACTAGATGCAATCCTGGCAACATACAATTCCAGCTTTTTAATTAAAAAAAAAGTGGTCGTTACTTTTTATCGCACGTTCGACTATCACGCACGTGTCCGTTTATCGATTGTCCTTACAACATATGCGGGTAGTTGTTTATCTTGTGTTCATTACCGGGTGGCCTGTGGCCTCGTGAAGAACCCATATAGCCTCTTCCGTAGATCACAAGATAATAGCGGTGAAGAGTTAAAGAATGCAGTTTCAAAACAAAAATAACAAAAAACTGCCATTATTAAAAAAACCAAATGTCTTAGTTGGCTCAGATATTAAATTTTTTAAAAAAGTCTGTTCAATATAGTTTTTTTTTTCAATAAAAAAGTATCCCACGCTTGACCATAGAGAACGGTTCTCACAAGACATTGCAAAAAGCAGATGTTCTAAAGAAGATCCCTTAAAAAGCTGAGTCGCTAATCCTCACCTATGACCCCAGGCTATTTGTTAGAAAAAATAAATAACAATTCCAAAGGTATTGTTTGTAAAAAAAACTACGGACGCGCAATTTGAATATGTTTTTTTCTGAGGGGATGAAAAAAATGTACCCCACAGTTTTTTAAGACGGGGGCAAGAAATATGCATACGTTTTTAATTCTCACGGTCGCGATAATCTGTGATATTAATATGATTTGTTATATTGAATAAGATTGCATAGATTTGCAATGGTTACTATTTATTGTGATTCTATGGCTTAAAAAATTAAAAATAAATTTCTAATAATAAACTATCATTAGGATCACTTCTTAAAATGTACGTTAGCAAACTAATACATGTAAAAAAATTGCCTAGAAATGAGGAGAAGGTAAGTTTAACTTAGGTACGTAACGGTATAAAAAAAAGTATCAAATTTGAAACGTTTTAATGAGATCATCGAAGGAAATGTTTGTAAAACAAAAGTATTAAAACCTTTAAAATAAATAACCATCCTTAAACTAAAAGATGACATGGAAACAAAACAATCATATTTATATTAAAAATTCGGGATACAAAGAACAGCAACTTGACCAACAAAATATTGGTCAAGAGATGTTTTTTATTGTTATGTATATATGCATAAATGTATATACTTCTGTAGTCCAAAGTAAACATTGCGCCTTTTATGACGCATAGACTGCTATACCGATATGCAAGAAAACAAGTTCAATTACTAAAATAATTATAAATGTATTTACGAATGCTCATCTCTTTCGTAGTGTCGAGTTTACCACAATGTCATTCGCTATCTCTTATCGCGGAATTTAAATTCAAGGGACAAAACAATGCGGGCGAACAATTGTTTACTTTACATGGACGACATTTTAAACGGTCGAATACGAACTACATTTATATTAAAACTGTTTCTTTTTTCCATTAAGTTAAGAGTAATTAGTGCTTTATTTCGTCGCTACAAAAAGAACACATTAAAGTTAATTATGTATAATAATATAATTATGCAATGCATTAGATTTAGTTCGCATTTTTAAATAATCTGGAGTCTTAACTCCATACACCCATTCTAATGAAAACGAGATTATAAAAAAATTACTGAGTTTTGAATCTTAATAAAACATGATACTTTACCTACTTTTAATTGAAATATATTTATGTTATTTAACTTCATTTTTTTCTTATATGTAAAATTCTGCGTATGCCAAACGTGCCTACGTTTGTGATATTTTTACGAAAAATAGGCTATTATTAAAAGGCAACGCAATGCAATATTATGTATTTTCAGATATTATGTGATAATTAAATTTTTGTGTCATATTTTATTTATATTATTAAATATGATACAAAGTGTGATACATTGTAGCGTGTAGTAGAATACCACTACACGCTACAATGTTATCTACCAATATTTTTTTGCCGAAAATAGTTAAAAAATAACATTTACCGCACTAATCTACATCGGACTTGTCAACGGCTTTTTATCGGTTTTCTTTATTTAAATATTTTTACGTAATACCACATAGTGAATAGGTCATTCGATACCGGTAGTCAAGTTACCGTTCATTCTGAAAATGAAGAAAAAAATTTTTTGAATATCGAACGCGATGCGTGTACGCAGATGTTTTGTCCACTTTTTATGTCTTTTATTGAAATTATTGTACCGTTATCGGACTTTTTTGCGTGATAGATCAATTATTTATTATAGATAATTGTTGACAGATGCTCTGCGCATGATTGGATTGAATACGTAATTCGTAGAATGATTTATGCATTCGTATTTCGTACTAAGTTGATTTATCAATCAGACATATTATGTTGAGTGGCGTAATAAATAATTTAATACTTACAAATTTATCAATAATATGGTAATTTAATTGTTTTTACATAGAAATATTGTTACAATAATTTATATTGTTTCTCCTCAGTAAAATAACTTTTTTGGTTAACCTTACAGGACAAGGGTCGTTGAATTCTGCACAGCTGTTCCAAGTTTGCTCTGATTTAACTTACATGATTTTTTAATAAGAAGATTATTAACGAAAAAGTTACTGCATACAATAATCAATAATCTCTTTGTCCATACAAAAAAAATTAAGCCATATAATGATCTGGACAATTATCCAGTATAAACCTTACAGCAAGTAAATCAATGGATATCAAAGTACACGAGACCATCCATTAAATTCTCACAAGTTGCTAAATTTCAAAATCGCATCATCGATTCGAATACAATACGCCTAATTATAGCTATAAGTTATAACTTAGTGTTCCATGTTTGACCCCTAGATTGAATGCGCAGTGCGCGGGCGACTGACTCATGGGTCTATCAAATTTTAATGGATGCATTGCGAAACCTCACGTGGGATGTTCCTTAGGTTATACTTGGGGTCCCTTTCAATTTGTACTGAGGTTTTAATTATTATTTTTTGCTTGTTCTAATTATAACTTTGTGAAGAAGACGCATTTTTATTGCCTATACTTTTTAACAAAATAAAATAGTTGCTAAATACTACGCTATCCAGCTTCATTAGCTTTATTATTAACATTTAGCTTCGATTCTGATCTAATACAAATAGCTTGCATTAACTTAGCGAGGTCTAAAACTTAATTGAATATTTGAAAATTTTGCATCCTACTACAGACTATACTACAGACACTAGATGCTTAAAGGCGAGTCAGTGTAAGCATATTATTAATTCTAATAATCTTCTTCTTTTAATCATTTATCAATATAAATTAATATGTATTCTGCAATAGGGTTTATCGACAATATTTGACGTTCCTCATATGAAGGCCATCTGATTTCCTTTAATCTAAATTAGCAAGGATTTTATGGGACTAAACACAAAAACTTACATATTTCTAATACAAAAAATTGTTGAGATTTGCCTCCTGATTAGTCCCGATTTCCGATTGTAGAAGTATACTTATTTGTAAGTCTTACCTTTTTATGCCGTCTTATAAGAATCCAATTAATAGCAATATTACAATCTGATAATGTAAATTTCTACGGACCCACATACCTTACCAGAACATTACTTTCGATAATTCACAAATCATTATCCCATCTCCATACTGGCTTTTGACTTTCATATCTCATGCTAATTCGTTGAACTGACAATGAGCTCATTTAAACACTTCGACAATCTTATATTTACATCCAACATCTATAGAATTTTAATTTCGAAATCTTATACCCCTGAACATATAGGTCATAATCGCGTGGTGCCTGTAAGACGACTAACCATTTGTTTGGTTGTAATATTCATTTTATAATGCAAATGTAGGTACTGGATGGACGCAGTAAGAACAATAATAGGCGTGGGTAGGTTTAATTCATTAAAACATCACCTGGACGGATACCTTGACCGATATCCATTTTGAGTAGTTGTGAGAAATTGAAGAGTTGGTTTAATTACAGGGCGGGGATTGCATGACTACTTTCATTATTGGTTTTCTATATTTATCTGAATGTTATGGCTATTGTTTGGATTTGAGAGAAAGATAGACATTGAAATGATCG
>JADANM010005719.1:3211902-3237205 GCA_026213755.1 Eurema hecabe
TGTATAGTCTTAAAAATAGATTAAATAAATTAGGAAACATTGCTATTTATTGTGCATTGCTTTTTAAACTGTAAAATATATGGCGTTAAGTCCTTTTTTCCTTAATCGAATTTTGCTTTAAAACTCCAAGTTTATAGCATCTCCATACCACAGAACTTGCATGGGAATAACTCATATGCTTCACAAGCGAAGCTTCCAGATTACGTTTAGAAACTGAAAACCTATTCCCATCTAATGATCTCGCAATGATAGCGATAAATTCCTCGCAATGACACAACAAAGGAGCTGTATGGAGTCGTGCTGGACCGTCCGATTCCCGCACGTTGCGATTTATAGGTAAGGAGCATCTTTGTTATGACGGTATTGCGTAAGAATTACTTCATACTGTGACGATTAACTAAGTCGCTTTACATAGCTGTCTGTCAATGTATACTTAGGACTTAGGTCCTTTGAAACTCCGCAATGGATTCCGAAGTATTTTTTCATTGTTTTAGTCTTACTTACGCACGTGTAGAATATTGTGATCTATAGACCTATAGTTAAACGGTGTACGAGTATAAATTATGTTATGTTAAATATTTTTCCGGTTTAAAAATTCGGATTCATAGCTCATACTCGCTTACATTTACGGTACTAAAAAAAATTTTTTTTTAATATATTATGTCACACATGAATAAAAATAATGACAAATACTACAGACTACTAATAGTAAAACGTTTATATATTATGTATGGTATCCCTAAAATGGCAACGGTACCCACATACATCGTGTAAGCGTCGATCCCGTTCGTGGGAGCGCGCGAACCGACGGCTGACGTCACGAGCACACGCCTAGCCTACATACGTGTAATTACGGGTCGGCGCTGAAACGTGCGACCGACGCGGACGTCAAATCGCAACGGTTGTTTAGAGCTTTCCAAATTTGAATTAGTAGCGCTGTTTCCCGCGTTTTTTTTTCGAGTTCTTTTTTTTAATTAAAATGTGTTGCCTACTAGATTTTATAAAAAAATTGTGACAATTAATTTATTTAAGAATTCCAATTTTTTGTTTCGAGTTTAAAATATTATAATTTAATATATCTATTGCGTTAAAAATACACAGCAATTCAAAGTTAAGGGAATCTGTATTCTTCTATAGTTCAATTTTTGTATATTATGTTTGTGTTATTTTAGTACATGTTATAAATAATTTGTAAATGTTATATATAATAAGTAAGATTACTCTTTTCTTTCTTATAATTGAAATGCAAGAAAACTTTCTACAATTTTTGTTACTTTTTTATAATATAATTTACAAATATTTCACATCTACATATTATATGTAAAATAGATAAAGTACTAGGTTCGCATAAACATCAGGAGTTACGCAAGAGTCCATCCCATAGATCACGATCGTCCCTCCCCGGCTATTGACAAATACCACAGGGGACAGGCCGTTCCGATGTGACCTTGTGGTGTGCAATGCAAGAGAGGTACAATATTGTATTCTAATTTCAAATATGATTCGAATTCGAATATTTTTTTTCTTATTTTGAATTGATATTTTGGGAAAGATAAAAATGACAGTCTTAATTGGTCGTAATTAAAAGGAGACGACAGTTGGAGGAAAAAGCGGTTGGTAACCATAGTAGATCATACTATATTTTTTTTAATAAAAATAAAGGTTCCTGAAATAAAATTAATTACTGTAAACATACATTTTGCGAAAGGGGTTTTATACTGTTGAATGCAACAGTATAATAATAATGTAATGTATGAACATTAGAAGTATTTAAATTTTTTACTCTTAAGATATTAAGTAATCGAAGCCTATTATTATACCTGTACACCACCGGTCCATAAGGTAGTTTCAAAAGATAAACTAACATGAACTTTCGCATTAGACTGTACACAGACCTAAGCAATGTAGATCGTCTCGAAAATATATGATTGACAGCGGAGCAACAAAGCTAAACAATTATAATTGAAATTATTGACATTCGCGTCTCGCAACACCGGATAAAGGTCGCACACTTTTGACTTTGTTTTGATGCCATTGTTCGATAAACTTGATCTACGGCTTGCGTCAGTGTTGGCGCTAAATAGCCTATATTGCTACTATATATTATTATACTATGTCGATAAACATACGTTGTATATTTCGGGACGTTTTTTAAAACAGCGCCATCTAGCGACATGCTAAGCAGAACTTATGATATGGTAACTGAATAAGGGATAAATAACATAATATACAGTATAAACACATAGCAACACCTAAATCCAAGAAATACAAAAATTTACTTTTGTAGAGGGTAGAATTTTTAGGCTCGAAAGGCAGTTATGGTGCCGCTGCTCTTTCGGTTGTCCAATTTCGTTTTAAAACCTCAATAATTTCAAACGTTAAGAACTTCGATTGCTTGAAAAGTGTGTAACTATTTAGATTTTATATGTTTTTTTTTAATTGATACGCCACAGCATTATTTTCTAGTCATATAGCCATCGTTAGTTTTTTTTCTAATAACATAAAACGAAAAAACTAGCCTTTGAAAAAGCAAATACATTCATTCTCTCGTCATGTAGCACAACAAATCGTAACTTTGTTTTTAAATCTAAAATGGTCTGCTTCTTAAAAAACTCCTACTGTAATCAACACAGCATTTCAAGGCTTAAACTTTAACCGTACCAGGGTTACATGAAAACTGAGAGTGGATCTTACAGATGGCCGTCGTTATGAGTCGCACGACCACGACACACGATCACGAATTGCCGACAAATATTTACAAATGTTACTTAAGAATATGTTTAATTCAATAGCTTTATTTAAATTTTCGTTAATTGTATGTCGTTATTGTGTCCTACAATATGTTGTGTTATATACCCACTGCAAGTCATAAATAAAATTGTACCTATTAAAAGAAATTAATTGTAATAAGACAGAAATCTTGTCAAAATTCATGATTTCATCATTCAAAACTCATGTATTCGGCTGTGTCATAAATCTGTATATGGTGGTTTTAAAAAATTGTATGACATAAATATACTTACATCTATTATATATCCACAATAACATTATCTATACTAATATTATAAAGAAGTAAAGTTTGTGTGTTTGTTTAATTGTAAGGGGTAATCTCGGGATCTACTGAACCGATTTAAAAAATTATTTCACCAATAAAAGCCACATTATTGCGGAGTGTCATAGGCTTTATAAAAAAAAGGATTGTTAACATTATGCCCGAAGTGGGCACGGGTCCGTTATTAATTGATAAAGATGAAAAGGAGTCCAATCATACTTGCAAAGCTTTATGATGCAATATATAATATATATAATGTAATAGAAAAGTCTAAAATGTTAATTGACTTTTAAAGCATAAACACAATTACTAACTTCTTCAACAGCGTCGTCACCTTTAGTATCTAAATTTACTTAGTAGGTACAAATACCTTTATTATTATTATAAAAACGAATTGTATGAACATATTATGTTAATATTTCACTTAAAATCTACTTAATAGATTTTAAAATGTAAGTCAACGACTCGCCGAAGGCTGAACCACGTCCTCGAGGGTGCGTCCGAGTCAGGATGTACGGAGGAACAGGTGGGTTTTAGTTGGAAGTGGCACCATTTAATGCGAGTCCGACATAACAACTTCCTAGACTTTTACCCCGAGATAGAAGAAAATCTTCCATAAATAAAGGATACTCGTAAGAAGCATCATATCATGCCGCTGAACGGAATTCATGTTAAAACTACGAGGGTTATCGAGGCGTAAATCTTTATTTAAAATAGTTATAAAACTCTCAAGTCTATTATCAGTCCCACTGGATGGTACACACTGGATATCAGGGCCGCTTACAACACAAAGCAAATGCCAAAATAAGGTTAAAGGTAATAATTGTTGGATGCAAGACTTTTGGCATTCCCGGCCGTTTTGATTTATGCAGGAATCCGCTGATGTTATAACTTGATAGATGCGAAGTGTTGAACAATGGACTATAAGGTCATGTTCCGTTCGTTCTTTTTAATGTTATAAACGGTTTAGGCGTAAGTATATGAGATCACAACTTTTTAAATCGGACCTACCTTGTACCTACTTAAAACACAGAATCATATTTATTTGCTTAAATTTTCAAAGGATTCGTAGGTATGTCTATGAAGTACTTACATTAAAAAGGTTTAAGATCGTAGGGTGCTATCTTTCCGCAGATCAAGGGTTATTTAAGAATGAATTCGAAAGCTCAAGCTTATTTTTACGGAAACATAAATTCTATCCATACCTTCTTGTCACCGTAACAGTATACATACTATAATAATTGAAAACCAACATAAGATTGAAACTACATATTTTCTATTAATTATTGCTTCTGATTTGAGGTAATATTTCCGACAGGTAAGGTCGTTCCCGATGACAAACATGGCAACTATATCCTTTTAATTACTAATTGCTATATAACTTAGGATAGGTACATCTAAATAACTTCGTTTGCTTAACAATAGTTCAGGCTAGGTTATCCTGCAATCTTTAATGAGCGTCAGCATTAGAAAAATTGCACTAATGGTATGGGTTCATCAATAAACTTGTCCTACTTACCACGGAACAATATGTGGAGCAGTGGGTCACTGAATCTCATCTGCAGTGACGGGCCTACGAGCCGATCTTTCTAGTTTATTTATCGTCTATTATCATCGGTCCTTATATAATGAATGTAAAGTCTGACAATTATTATTACCTATATCTAAGTTTGAGATAATTAGACTAGGTTTTTTCTAAATGATAAACTTATAATTCTCAAAGGCAAAAGAACAACGAAAACTTTATATCATTGGACATGCAAGTTAAGTATCTCTAGTCAAAAATATTTCTTTATTAAATATCAAATTTAAAATCCACCGTAATACGAACGCTATATAATTCTATTTTCAGATAAATGGTATTAAGGAAATCAGAGGTAATATTAATATTTGTTTAACAGGTTACGCGTATCCTAAATAAGTGTATATTTCCATACATCCAGAACACATCCAGAACAAAGAATATTTTCCCGCAAATCCCCACGATTTTGCAAACTAACCGAACAGCAGTTTGAACTGTCCGCGTTCGTCGAGAGCTTCCCATGACATTATCCACCTAACAAATTTACACCCACCTTATCATAACCCTCGCATCCTTAGAAAATGAACTCTATTCCAGACCATCAAGATGCACTTTCAGTTGAACCATTATCAGTTTATAGAATCTTTCAAATGGGCACTAAAATAGCGCATTTGAGTCACCGATGGCCCTAGAGATGGACCTCGCGTTTTATTTCCACCAAGGAAGACACGACTCGAGTACGATGCATGGAAAATATTGCTCCAAGTCCGTCCGCCCGTATTTCACTGGGGTCGCTTGGGTCACCCGCGCGGACATTATTAAACTGTTACTCTTCGTAGTCGTGAGACGTGACTTATGCAGATGTTTAAGTAGTGGTTTGACTGATAGTTTCACGTGTATGCAGTGGTCGTTCTCATGTGAATCTGCCTTGCACGATTCGCGATGGGGAAATTAGTTGGAAAGTTTTGTTATGACCGAGAGGGATTGGTGAACGGCGCTTCTACGCCTTGCCTTTGTTTCACGATCCATGTTCTAGACGTTTCTGCGACTTTATATATAGCTAATAATATATACCGATATTAAGATAAGCGCCTTACTATAATTTGACATCTCCTTGAGTCATTTTATATTGATGGACGTTAAGATACCCAGATAATGTTTAAATCTTCACCCTTAAAGCCTCATCTTATAGCAACAATAATCTTAATCAAGTCGCTGAACAAATCCGCGTAATTCCACTTACCTAATCGAATTGTCTTCCGCGGCGCAACAAAAACCATCAGCTTATATCAGCTAGTGGCTCTTAGCACGCAATTATGAGTTTTTGCGAGTAAATCAGGAAGCTAGGTAACTGTAAGGCGAAATGTGGGAACACTGCAACAATGGAGAGATGGCGGTTTTTTGGTTGAAAGAGCGTGCATCGATGATAATTATGCGCGGTGCTTGTATGCGATATGAAACCGGTGAGTCTCACCATTGTACTAACTGCGGTTTAACCTAGCCGCTACTGTTTGGTTTAGTTTTAGTTTACGAATGTAATTTATAAGTTTCTTACTCTTAATGAAGAGATTCTTTTACTCCTTCCTCAATAACAGTTCCAGTTCTCCGGTAGAAAGTAATCAATAGCACGGCCGTCTGTTATACTAACTAGGTATATTATTATTTAAACATTCAGTTTTAAGTTATTTTATTAGTCTGATATAATAAGGAATTATACAACATGTTATTAAATTAAAGAGAAAATGACTTAGTTTTAATTTTAATCTTAAGCAAAAATATCTAATGCAAGTTTTAATATACAATGCATTGGTGTATCATCAATCTGGCTACCTAAAAAAATACTTTGAACAACGCATTAACCGTTGGTTAACTCCAGCTGATATAAATACCTAATCCTAATCAACTTTTAATATACCTACAATGCATTGATATATCATCAATCTGGTGACCTAAAACACATACTTTAACCAACGCATCAACCGTTGGTTAACTCCAGCTGATATAGATAGTAGAACCGAGCGGCCTCATAAGTTTTTCACGGGGAAAAGCGTACACAATAGCCAGCAAGAAGTTGGGAAAGTCGTGTTATGGACTGGACAGTTATTGTGAATCTTCCTCATTCCACGATCGTTAATTGAGCTCTGATGCGGTTTTGCCCTTTGTTCTGTCCCCTTTAGAGTACCGTTACGAATAATTGGCCGACTAAGAGCGGTTTGGATTTGTACTTGTATAGTTTTGAGGGCTTTTCTTTATCAATTACGTATGCTATTACAGATGTTAGAAAATTTGATTATTGACCTTTTTGTTTTATATTTTTTGATAGTCGATCTTCTTCTTCTTATAGTCTTCTGATAGTCGGTCTTATAAAACGTTTTACTCAAGAAACGTCTTATTATATATGTCAGAGTAGTTAGACTATTAAGTATCTCTGAAATTCTGACGGACTTAAGAGATTTGAGCATTATTAGATCAAGGCTATACAATTATATTTATAGCATGTTACATTATATTTCAATTATTTTGTGTAAGTATTTTGTAATGTATTTATTATTGTTTAAACTTGCACTACGCCACCTAATTCTTTAATGAGTATTTTTTGTCCCGAATTGGTTGCCTGGAAGAGATAACTCTTTTGTGATAAGGCCGCCAGTTACCACAATGTTTTCTTTTTTATAATGTTCAGATTGTTATTTGTAACAAAGTATGAAAATAAATCTATCATATTAACTTTTATAGTCATTTTCTTGAAGTTTTTTAAACTCTTTCTCGAAATGGTCGTTCGATCTCCCTATTAAAACGTTTGCAACATTATTAACGGCGAGACGAAGGCTAGTGTGAATTAAATTGGATTAAGCCATTGCATGTCGCAGCCCGGCTACAAATCAAAGCTAAACGTGTTTATTAATGTCAATTTGTAGGATGCAGTCGTGAGCAGGCAGGACAAGGAACCAATTAAAGAGATTTTTCGATGAGGTGAGAGAATATTTCCTAGCGCTAATGGGACGGTATGCCGTATAAATGGTCCTTTTAGAAACGTTTGGAGCAGATTAGTTTCATCATACGCCAAATGAAGCGATGTTTCCCAAATAACTGTTCCTGTAAAGGGTGATAAGTGTACAGACTTATTTTGTTGATGCAGCTTTTTTGGATCTCATTGAACTTGGTGCTATAAAAATTTGTTTATGCAAAAGTGCTTGATAAAAAACGACCAAGTGCGAGTCGGAGCCCACCTTAAAAAATAATTTAATTATTACTTTTATAAGTATACAGATAGCTTGATATTCTATGTTGCCATAATCAATATCGAGTTAAAAACAACCAAAAACAAAAGCTAGTGGAACCCCCTTAAATTTTTATTCATTTGAGTGTATATATTTATGATGATTCTTTCTATATACGAGTTTGAAGTCTAATCCAGCTATACAGCTATAACCAATTTAACTATTATTAAATTGTTTTGAAGTTACTATGATCCAATTTAAAACCAAAAAGTAACAATCATCGCAACTCTTTAGTTTGTATCTCCTACAAAGTATATGTAAGGGCACTATTTAGAAATGTGCTCATCCTTAACCTCTCCTTAATTAAGTATACAAATCAAAATGAGCCTTATTACCATTGCAATTGAGTCGGTTTGTATGTTTTGTTTTCTGAGAGTGACCGAAATGTCGAGGTGCAGCGTCTTCACGAATCTACCGCCCGTGACTTATATGAATATCTTGTGTTTAAGCCAATATCTGTAGGTATTATACGTTTTCATATTGAGAGAGAGAGACAGTGATATTTTAATGATTAAAAGAACTGTAAACCAAAATACGAATCTTTCGTTAGTCTACTTACTACTTAGACTTCAGATTACAAACATTACTCGGCATATTTCAATTTATATTTCATTCCTAATAAAGTATGTGTTTTTTAATAACATAAGGGGCAAAGAAGTAGGCTAGGAAAGAGGCCATCGCCGCCCAATAACACTCCTATAATAATTATAAAAATAATAGTAATAAATATAAATAATGTTGTTCATAAAATAAATAAATGATTTTCTGTGCGTTTTGTCTTTCTTTTAATGAGAAATAACGGAATAATGAAGCCGATACAACAGAAAATATAGGCTCTAAAACCCTGTTACTTTAAAAAATCGTAAAATAAATCTTCTTTGTATCGAAACGCAAATGTTCGCTTAAAACAATATATATATTAAGTCTCGCGAGCAATAAATTCAGGTGACCAAAGATAAAACGAATAATTGTCCACAATTATGCACTCTTAGGAGTCTGGGTGATCTAATCTATTAAGCGCTGTTTGCACTAAGCCTTGTTTCTTACGTCACGATATCCTATTAATACTGAATTAACTAGATATGCATTCGGATTTACTTTCTGTTTCTGTAGCAATCACAAAATATTTTAAGCATTATTGCCCCTGAAAGAGCCGTACTGTGTTAGACGCATGGACTCACTTAAGAAGATTTTGGCGCTTAATATCACAGCCACTTGCGATAATATGACCAGTTACAACATCCCCTAAGGTAAAGGGGATCTATAAGGGAATTTTATCAGGACCAATAAAAAGGAAAAATTCACAGTACAGATGATAATTAGGCCTTATAACCTTTATGCCTAATCCAGTGGTACTCATTTAGTAGTTTATACTTAAAGCTTTTGCGATTGTAATTTTATATAGGACACGGTCTAACCATAACACTAACAGAAAATAGAACGTTTCATAATTTCCACGTTCTTTTTTAATGATATTAAAATAATATATTTTAAATCTTGTAGTATAATTTGTTTATTAAAAATTCATAATTTCATACTTATTATACTAATAATTAAGTACTACGACTATAATCACACGCATTTGCAAGCTATAACAGACTATCTATTGAAAACGTGCTTGTTAGTCTTGCTAACATCATATAAAATACAAAATATACATTATCATAATTTAATTAACGTATATACACCGTGTGAACGGTCTTAGGAGCTGATAATACCGCCATGTTCTAGGCCGGGCAATGAATTAATACCGTTGCTATCTTCATTGCGGCGGATTCTGTGCGAGCTACACACATTAGAGAGATTCAGTCACGAATAGCCTGATATTTATATGGAGCTGTTAATACCGTACGCTATTTATTTTTAAATGCTTATTGTATAATAGCGTAACTGGTGTGAGATAGGTTATTAAGTAAATTGTATTAATAATATAATAATAATAAATATAATAATAAAATAATATGTAATTGTAAAGTTTGTAACTGTAATATAATTATTATTCCTCATTTATATATATCTGTAACAAGTAATCAATATTTACTACCTAAAATGTGTTGCACTTTGATAACCTTATATCCTTTCTTTTGCTTGACCTACATGAATAAAACACTTGAAAAAAGCTTATACCTCATCAAGACGTTTTACAAAGTATATTTTAGACATAAAAATACTTCACTAAATAACAAATTTACTGTAACAAGTTATATATTAATTAATAAAAGAATAAGTCGGTTTTATCAGCTTATATAAATATGAATGCGCGATCCATTACTCGCTGTATACAATTCATGATTGTCGATGAAACGCTCTCGAGAGCAATTTTCAGGTTATAAATAAAATACCCTCAATTATATGCGCTAAAGCGCGGATTACTGCAGTTATTCAATTGTATGCGCGAGGATTTATTACTGACTTTCACTACCTACTCTTACTAGAACAGATAATGTATGTTATATTATAATTACGTATCAAATGCAGTTTTTCAAGTTTGTTTGTTTATTACAGAATAAGGGAATTGGTTTTTTTTTTTAATCTTGTACATACTATAGTTTTCGTTCCTGTATTAAACATGTAATATCAGGATAAGACAAGGCTTAGGAGGGAGAGGGGGGCTATGCCGGGATAAAAAGTATCACATTTATAATAAGATTTTTGCATAATTCCTGTCATAAAAACACGGTAACATTTTTTTTATTTGTCTAATTTCTACTCAAGTTAAATATGCTTTTTATACCTATCGCATACGCTTTTACGTGTGTACAATCAAAAGAAGCTTTTTTTTACCTAACATTAGTATGTTAGGTAAAAAAACACTAGTTCATCATATACCTACTACAATTTTTCAAAGCCTAGACTTAAGATAAATAAGAAAGAACCACCTACTTCCATAAAAGTGTATAAACATATAAATCGTTCGAACAATAGCCCTACCATCGACAGACAGTCCTACGCTTACGAGTTAATCGATGTACAGACATATAAACGTGGGCGAAACATCGGTGCGAAATGATTTAACATTGTACTAATGTTCATTCAGCTTTAAGCACGGAGCTTTAAGAAAAACTTTTAAGCTTTTAGAAATCCAATACGAAATCTTGATTTATCTAGGCTACATATCTTAATATATATAAATCTCGTGTCACAATGTGTGTCCTCAATGGACTCCTAAACCACTTAACCGATTATTATAAAATTCGCTCACCATGTGCAGTTCGATCCAACTTGAGAGATAGGATAGCTTACATCCCGGTATTGCCCCGGGAACGGGAACTACGCGGGTAAAACCGCGGGGAACGGCTAGTACAACTATAAACTTTTATACGATGAGTCCGTGACCCCTCCCCGCTACGGTAAGAAGGAACACAGTGGGGTTTTGGTCAGTACAAGTCCGACCTAACCCTTGCTCCTTTCCCGAGGACTGTAAATATCCTATGGGAATTCGCTAAGAAAAACTATAGCACCACTTTGTACTAACAGTAAAATTATGTACCTTCGGATTCGTATTATTGTAGATCATATTATTTGAGTATTTGCATAAGGTAGTAAATAGTTTTGACTCTAAATAAAAGCGAGTATCCAAGTGTATATATCAATCTTAGGAAGAGACTTTCTTACAGAGGATCAGTATTCGGTTAAAGCGATTTCAAAAGATAAAACTTTGAGTTTAAATTGAATGATTATGACATTATATAATTTAATAACAAAGACCGAAACTAATCATAAATAACAGTAAATTATGCAAGTCTGTTATGTTAAAATTGTACTTGACTTTTTATTTCAAAACGACGCCCACTTTCCTATTGTACTAGATAAGGCAGTCTATTAACGATATTATAGATGATAATTGTTTTAAAAAGTTTAATTTATTTTTTCATATCGTGTGTTATGTACTGAAATTAATACTTTAATTCACTTGAACTATTCGAAATAGATACAATGAGTGCTCAAAGGTTGTAAAGAAGATGGACATAGGAAAAAATATTTTGAGTTTAATGTTATATTTACATCTACTTGTACTAGTTCGATAATAATATTTTAACAAATTATTTTAAAGCAACAAAATATGAATGATTATGATTAAAATACATAAATGCTTGTTTTTTTCAATCAAGAAAGAAAGACTTTTATAAAGAATATTCCAACATGTGTAAAAAAGATAATTTAAATAAACAAATCTAACTATAATTTAATAAAATTGTATGTAGATAAAAAGTTTGTATTCTTCTTCTAGTAAGTCTCTTTCATTTGATACTCGTATCAACGTTTGACGTAATCAAATTACACTAATATTATGAACAGGAAAGATTTTTATTTTTTTATCATTAGAGAGCTAAATTCTCACTGATTAACATATAGTGTGAATCCAGGATGGGCCGCTAGTATAAAATAATTATTTCTCATAGTACAAGCTAGCCTAATACTGTTGGTATCCTCACGTCTAAATGAATTAGTAAAATAACAATTTTACAGTGAGTCAGGCCTGTAGGCTGTAAGTTATAGACAATTTGCGTCACAAAATTAGGTGCTTCATGACTTTCAAGATTTATTTGTCTTATGCTTGTAACAATAGGATGGGATTAAATTCTATTTCACGAGATTGAGTTTCTAATTATTATTTTATATATGTTCTGAATTTAAATCAAAATAAATTCAAATTATTGTTTTTTAGTATCAAGACGATACAAAAGTGTAACCATTTAGTAACACTTTTGAGGCTTTTTTTGAAAAATCCTGTTGGGGATACCGCGTCCCCCCGGGGGAGAAGGAGGCGGTTATGTCGGAATCACCAGAAGGGCTCTACCGACTAAAACCTAGGCTGTAAGAGTGTTTCTTGATTTTATGCATTTAAGAAAATATCTCTGTAGGTAATATTTATTCTCAAATAAATTAACTTAACAATGGTCAATAATAATTTACTATCGCTAAGCTAAGCTTATTTCAGCACTATATTTCAAGTTGAATTGTTTATTTTTAAGTTAAACATGTAATAAAGAATAAATAAAACCAATTCAATAGTGACTACTACTTCTCTTTCAGGCACGATATTTCTCTCTCCCTCTAACTATAACTCTAGCTTGTAATAAAAGTCTAGCAAGCACAACTTAATAGTAATCCACCATCTTCCTCGACATGACATGTCAATAATAACGTTCATTAAAGAGCCACGACATGGCGGATCCTAATTGCGGGCAAAAACGTTGATATTCTAATCGCATGGGACGTGCGATGCGTTATCGGCCGGTTCCCATGGTCGTGTTTGTGAATGACCGTCGGGTCAGATGGTCGGAGCGATGGTCATCTCATCTACGGTACTGGCGAGGAGAAAAGTTACTAGATTATTAAATCTATTAAAATATATATATTTTTTATTTATTTAATTTAATTTAACACGAATAAAATATATACAGAAATTATTTTACATACAGAATATATTAATTGAGTGTTGATGGCACGTAGAGTAGCTGAGAGCTGTGTAACAGGTGCCATGATGCCATGAGATGTTTAAGTGGTAAGGTATAAATATTAAAGTTATCTGTTATATCTGTACTTATCTGTGGGTAACTTTTATAATTGACGGTAACTTGTATAAATGAAAGATTCTTCGATGACTGGGTGTTTATGAATAACCGTCGGGTCAGATGGTCGGAGCGATGGTCATCTCATCTACGGTACTGGCGAGGAGAAAAGTGTGGTAGATGTTTAAGTGTTAAGGTATAAATATTATAGTTATCTGTGGGTAACTTGTATAAATGATAGATTCTTCTATGAAAGGGTGTTTTTGAATGACTGTCGAGTCTGAAGTTCGAAGCGATGGTCATCTCATCTACGGTACTGGTGAGGAGAAAAGTTTAGTAGATATTTGGGTGGTAAGGTATAAGTATTAAAGTTATCTATGGGTATTATTTATAATTGACAGACAGACAGTTGACAGACTTGTCTAAGTGAAAGGGTGTTTGTGAATGACCATTGAGTCAAATGGTCGAATGGGATGGTTATCTTATCTACGGTACTGGTGAGGAGAAAAGTTTAAATATGTTACTTAGGTATATAAAGTTTCCAAAGACATGAGCTTTTGTAAAAGACCAAATTAAACCGTTAAAACCATGCCCCTACCATGCCGTTATCCTTCGGTGTTTAATTTCCTTTGAAAAAACTATTTCTCGTATTATAATTATTGGTCATTCTCATAAATATTTTGTCGGTCAAAATTTGGTGTTAATCCACATATTTTTAATGTAACGAATACACTTAAACAAAATCTCGTAGCTGAAAAAACAATTCCTTTCAATCCACAAGCTTCGCAACTAGAGAAGCAAATAAAAAAATCATATTAAATATGAGTTCCAGTCGCTCACAAAAAACTAACAAGTACTTGAGCAAAACAAAAAACTAGACAAATTCTTAGCGTTTTTAACTTTTAAATTGGTAGTTATTTTAAATTTAAAGTAAACTCAAAGAATATTTGCGAGAGTTTTTGAGAAAGCACGTCGGCTATTGTGCTCGCCTGTACTAGCTATTGTTATTTGTCACAGCTTAAACGATCTCACTTTAACTAAGCCCTTGCAATTAAATTTAATATAAAAAACATACAGACGTTAATTTTAATACGCTTTAAAATTGTATTAGGTGCTGCTTAGGTTTACTCTCGTAAATTTTATTCCAGGGACCAAACCAGGATAAAAGATAATCCAAGTAATAATACATGGTATAATCTATGTGCATAACGAATTTCAGTCAACTTACAACATTTTTATGAAAGTGCAACAAACATACTTTACATACTACATACTTTACATACTATATCCTCAAAAATTAAAGCTTTTATGTAGAAGGATATAAAACTTTTACTTGGTAGGAAATATCAATTAAATTAAATTAAATTAAAATCCCTTTAAGAAATTTCGACACGACTGTCCCAACAGAAGTAGCTGTAGATTTTTAGCGACGTTTTAAAATGATGATGTGATGTATACAGGAAAATGATATCAGTATAACATCAGAAATACGTAATTATAAAATATAAATAAATGTTATAATTTTACAATAGTACCTACCTAATCTTTTACCGCACCTCGTTAACATTATAAATTGGCAAATATTACACCTGACTCGTCAAATAATTAACTTTATAAAATAACTTAAAATAAACAGAACAAACAAATAAACAACTTACGGAAAAAATAGAAATCCTTACCAAAACCTTGGTACGTTTAACCCTTTAAACGCGTAGTTAACAAAATTATCATTTGTGTTGCACGTTGGTATCGTTACGATCTGTGACGTGTCGAGCGAGCGAGATAGCATCAGTTCTCATGACCGACGTGCACTTCCGAACTGTTCAAATGCATAATATGTATAATTTTAAAGAACTTAAGTTTAAATTGACTAGGTTTGAACTTATAGAACATATATGTTTTACTACTTTAACATACTGAACTTAATTCTCGAACTGAATTCGATAGAAACTATTGGAAAAACTAAATATAATATAATATGGTTTTATGACTAAAGGTGGTCTTACCTAGCTTCTTACAGATTGCTTAGTTGTTAAACATATATGTATTCTCGTTTATACTTTTCTCTCAAAACAGTAAATACCTCCGTCGAAAATTATTCTATAAGAATAATTAAAAATATATTTATTTATCAAAAATAAGGTTTTTAATTCTGTTGACTATAAAACATTTAAAACACATTATTTAAATTTTAATTCCTCTAGGATTTATTCTTTTCAATTCCTTCTCAATTTGACCGATTAGATATAGATTATTGACAGAAGTTTGACGACAATTAGACCACATGCTACACAGCCCAACCTTAGCTAACATTCGATAAATTATCATCGTTCCAAGCGCCACCGCATAATTCCTATTAAGACTAACAGTTTTTCTCGTGGTCTTGCTAAGTGAACATCATTAACTTGTTACCACGTCGAGAGACAATCGAGCCTTTCACGATGTCAACCCACATTGGAGGCAACGTGACAGCCGCGGGTTAACAATAAAGATTTTTCTAGAAATAATAGTCTTTGGAACTCGATACATAATAATCGAGTACGAGAACCGCAGTATGACAAATTATATATTTACTTTTACCTTCTTTTCCTCTAGTATGAGTGTAAGAAAAGTTTGACTGCTTGGAATTCATATTAATTATTAACCTACCTTTTCCTTTAGGAGAGGCCTCAGAGACCAATGAACATCCTAAGTAGAAATTAAATTATTTACAGACTTTTTTTATAACAGTTTAAGTCAATATGTTCATGTATAGGTATTTACACTGATTTGCTAATTTCAAACTGTCTTAAATTAAACTATCCACTGATTACCGGCTGACTTTTGGATCTTCGGAGGTTTTAATGTATAATTATAAATGTACCAATATGATAATAGCAACTTTAACGCGTAATAACGACCACAATTCAAAAGTCCTCAAAAATGTTGTTTTAATTATAGTAAGGATACATTCCTTAATAAATTGAAAAAAAAAAAATTATACACTTATATAATCTTAATGTATATAAATGACGTGTCATGTTGTTTGTCCGCGATTGACTCCTAAACTTGCACACTGTGCGCAGTTTGATCCAACTTAAAAGATAGGATAGCTTATCGAGGCACAACTAGTATATAATCGTATTATCAATACGCTAAATATATTCTATTGTTAGACCCACTATACTGAAGGAACAGTAGCAGTGGAGGAAAAAAAACATCTACATGACAATAGCGGTGACCGTACTGACCCGGGCCTGAGACGCGCCGATGACCTTACTGTGCTAAGTATTTAATAATAGTCGCTTACCTATAACAGACTAGTGTATACCACTGCGTACTAGAATACTATAGTGTAATAGCATATACTAGTAAAAGTCTGATGCATTTGACTATTCTGCAATGCTGACTTTTTTCGTGACGTATTTATCATGTGTAAATGTCAAAGACCTTTATAGCATATTTAGTTTAAGCTGAAATAGTCTGCCATTATATAAAATAGTAAGTATAGTATGTTACATTCATTATTTGAAGTTGTCTGTTTACAAAATAAAGATGGATGGGACTAAAAATAAAGCAAACAGATAGATTATTACAGTCTCATATTGGGATTGATATATACTCGTATAACTTCAATAACATAAAAAAATACCAAATAACGAACGGGAATAGATTTTTGAAATACATTACACCGTAAAACAAATGAAATTACATATAAATTAACGCATTTTGTGTATCAAAAGCGGCTCACTGTATAGAAATATTAATATTATTTGCGTTCATATGAGTTATGGATCTCGCTTGGCCCTTGCCCCGCGATCCGCGTCAGTCCATGGTACAATTATACCGTGTGTTAGGCGCAATGTTTTGTCTATCTATATAGGAAATATTAGAACGTTTGTTAGTTTGTTTTCTATGTGGAAAAGGATCCGAAATTATTGGAATGGAATTTTGATGAATTTCAGCTATAGTCTAGACTCTAGAGTTTTGGATAAACGGATATCACGAAATTTTGTATTAAGACACTTCATAAAATGAAAAAAAAAAACATTTGTTAGGCATGGAGATGACATAACTAGTAGGTATATATAATATTGCAAATACGGAATCGAAAATGATTAAAAATCTATAAGTCGCAAAAGCTTATTAGGTCGTAGATGTTTGTAACAGTGTCACGCAATAACTACTGAATGGATTTATTTGTAGATTGTCATATTAGTAAATAAGACCCTTCAAAAACCCATGGCATCATTTTCATCCCAGTATTACCATGAAAGCGAAAACTACGAGAGAAAAACCACTAGTTACTTCTAGTATATTAATAATATGAGACTGCGAAAATGTCTGGATTTTAATCACAATTTCACGCAAAACTACAAAACCGATTTAACTGAAATTTGGAATGCAAGTACATAAGATCCTGGTGTACCACAAAGGGTATTTTTTATCCCGGTATTGCCCCGGGAACGAAAACTGCGAAGGCAAAACCGCGGTTTAAACTAATAGTCACTAATATACTGCAAAGGTTAAGTTCATAACGGTATGTAGAGCCTTGCTCTGTGACACAAGCATTGATCAATTAGATTTGAATTATGTGCATTCCAGCATTGGGGAGGATAATGCGTATTAATTACTTACCTTGAATTTATTTATACTAATACTAACTAGTACCAGTGGCTTCGCTTGCATTTATTTACATTTTTAATAAATAAAGCGCGAGCGTAACAAACATCCCTAATGTTACTTTTGTATATTTACGAGTATAATAAATATTACATAGTATAAAATAAAATAGTTTTTTTCAATGCTTAAATATTTGTATGAGTTTCTTTAGAGGATCGAATGGAACAATTCGACAAATTTGATAAATAGAAACTTAAATATAATTATTATGACAATTAAAATAAACATCGGCTTCATTGACGGTTAAAACTGCGGGTGCAGCTTATTAACATAGAAAAGAAAGACGCCAGAATAATTAGGTACTTTCTAAAGAATTTTCCTTACAAATGTATATATAAATAAGCTCCAGTACTCATAGTTAGTGTTTACTCTAAGCAAATACGAGTTAAATAAAACCACATTTACCGCATAACTAATTCAGTCTTTCGTTTCCTTACATTGTTAGCGACCTTATTACCAACACTTTCGTAAAAGCTTCAAATTACTATAGTAATCGTAATGAGAAATCGTATTCATACATTTATTGGGTATATTCCAATATTTTTTAAAGAATAAAAAAGTTAATAGAAAAATATAGACCAGACCAGAATCATCTTATCCATTATTATATAGTTAACTAGCTGTTGCCCGCGACTCCGTACGCGTTTACTTTCATAAAAAATTATTCCCCTGGAAACTGGATAAAAAGTATCATATGTCCTTCTTCTGGTTCTAAACTACCTCCCTGCCAATTTTCAGCTATATCGGTTTAGCCGTTCTTGACTTATAAGTGAAGTAACTAACACGACTTTTTTTATATATATAGAATAAAGGTCATTCAAAAAGCATAATATCTAATAAGGAACTATCTTTTTTGAGTCGACTTAAATATTACCCGAGACAAATGAAGACTTACATTACAAGAAAAATGTAATTTAATTCAATGTTATTGGTTGAAAAGCCATGCGTCGTAAGTAGGTACTATTTAGAAGTCTAGAGAATGTAGTACCTACATGGGAAACCTTCGCACGACATTCAAGCTCAAATACAAATGTTTATGTATGAAGGTGTCAAAATAGTGCTCAGAAAATTGCATAGCCCATCTAAGGGCATGAATTTGAATAGTACCGCGATTGCTCCTACAATACTAGCGGGCCCCCTGGATCTGATTGTTCCTGCTAAGATAGCCTTTTAAGAAGATTTATTGCATACTATCCGTATTGAATTTTAATGGTCATTATGTGCCATTGTCCTGTTTATTTAGAATTTTACAGCAATTTCTGTGGGAATCTCGAAAGGTCGCGGTTTGATCGAGCTGCTAGCTGATGGTAGGTCAGTTAGTTGTAAATGTCAGTGGTCATACAAATCTGCAGACACAAAGGTTATCATTTAGGAATTAAGTGGGAATGTCCTTTACGATTCGTTCCAGTAATTGAAGTTATTATTTTGTGATGTGATTGTCTTATTGTAATTGCTTTTGGTGGTCGTATCTTATGAAACTACTACTTCAGCAATTAATTTTAAAATCTATTTTTCCCTGCTTAAATTTTATAGGACGGCATACACATTCGAGAAGTACCTGCTCAGTTGGTAGCTATAAAAATAAATGCTTTTTGACTATTACGTAGTAAATTTATTTACTTATGAATTTTACAGTTTATTCTTTATTTTTTCACTGTTCAATCTATAACAGGTACCAGCGAACCTAATCTATTATTATAACTTAATTTTTTCTTAATAAAGTTACTTTGTTTTTGGTTGCCTGGAAGATATCGCTTCCTAGCGATAAGGCCGCCAATTGACTGAATTGTGAATTTTGTTTATTGTAGTTATTTTCTGTATGTTTTTTTGTCAATAAAGTGTTTTTATTTATTTGTCATAAATTTGTCCCAATAAAATTATAAATAAAATAAATAAAAAATAAAATTGCGAGGTCGGTTATAATCAACAAACAAATATTATGTTCACACGAGGCACAAGGTCGGTAACTATTGAATGAAGCGTGACCATCGTGGTCTTAGCTTTTGACAATTCTAGAAAGTTCCGTATCCGCGATATAATGAGGTCTCTAGGATGAAGGTATAGGTCAGCTGAGGACGACGCGAAATGTCACCGTCCCGTACCGTGGACTGCGTTATGCGAGAATGAGTAAACTTAGGTAACTTAATTAAAGTCTATTGTACGTTTAAAGAGATTGATCTGAGAAAAAGCTTTTTGTACAGGTAAAAATAGTATTAATTATCGTAATATGTAATAGGCTTCAAGACGCTTTTTAAAAGTCAGTCAAAAATCATAGGAACTGTAAATGAAAATAAATGGTGTCTAATAATGATAATAAAATTGTTTGTTTTTCACGAACCATAGCTTATATTTTGTTCGAATTATCAAACTTTAAATAAGAATTTTATTAATATCACCTTGAGCATTCATTGTGCAAAAATAATAAACGTTTCATTTTCTATAACAAATTCAAAACATTACTAACAACAAAATAGCTCAATAATATACTATAATAATATCAATAATTTATTTCAAAACAAGTAAAAATACTGTATAGAACGCGTCACGGATGTTTAGCGCTGGACGAGCATAGCTGCGCATCGGTAGAATCGCGCTCGTAATTAACGTATTGGTGCGAGAAAGACAACACGACTGGGGAACCAATCAACGTTCGCACACCCGGCGATCACACGCCCCCCGCGCCTTGCCGTCCCCTCGATACCTTATTTTTGACTTCTGCGCAGGTTTCGTCCAGCGCTAAAGATTCGTGACGCTACTTATACCTATCTCGCCAGTCGGGAAATAAATAAAATAATCAGTACACAATGTTTCAATACGAAATTCAAACCTCTCGCATAAGGCCGCCAGCACATCTTCGCAAAGGTCGCCGCTTGACCGATAACGACATCGGCCTTCTCCGCGAATCGGTCCGTTGCACCACAGCTCATACTATTGTACCTACTAATTGCTATGATGTCTGTTTTACATGTACTTTGTTCTAACGTTATGTTAATTTTAATAATACTAAAAATTGAGAAAAAATAAATGAACATAATACTGATATAGACGTGTAAGCATAGACTGATAGTTCCTAAATAATCGATCCACATAACTGAAGGCAAAATTGTATATGTGTATAATATAAGTGTAAAAAGCACGTGCTTATACTCCATTGAATGCACACAAGCCCACCGTTAATGTTGCTGCTATAAGAAATTTATAAATGAGGAAAATTTGAAATCTACGAAAACATACGAGTTCGAGTAAGTAGGCAAAGTGTAAGTACTTTGAACTGACTTTACTTTGTGTACTCATATTGTAGCTCTAGGTCTTATTATTATATGAATAGGTAGTATTGTTAAGCATGCAGGTTACATAAAACATAAAAAAACGTATTATTAAAAAACGCATTTTTAACTCGGTCATAAGTTAAAGAATTCTGTTCTTAAAAATCGTCCTTTCAAAAGATTGCCACCTTTTAGAAAGATTTAATGTGCATGTTTTTAGTTGAAAAGTGACATAGGCTGTATTGCCGCTCATAAAAATAAACTTTTAATAAAAATACCCTTTAATTCATCCGCTTAAGTAGTATCTCTCCAACTAGCGAGGTAACCAGAATAGAGACCAATCTCCAAGGCACCTTGGTACTTACTTACTTATACCTAAAACTCGTTATTCTATAGAAAATTAAAGAACTACAACCGTAAAGGGACCGAACCTTGTCTAAGACAACCGCTAAGGGAATTTCTAAGTTGTGGTACCAAGTTAGTGAAAAGTTGAAGTTTTGGAAACTTTTCAATCGCGCCCCTATGGTCGTGCGTGAGATAAATTAAAGGGATCGACTGCCCTCTTTGTGGACTAGAGTTGTGGAGATAAGATTTACTTATAGCAGTACTTTGGGCTTTTGTAGTGAAGACACTTTTATTTCTCTTGACCTCTCGGATATGTAGCTAAATGTCCCGAAGGACTGTTCCAACAAAATTATTCAAAACTTGTATTATGAATTCCTTAAATATTCTCTTCGAATAAGAGACAAAGATATATGATTACATACTTTTATAACAAAGGAAGTGTTATAACTTAGTAAGTATAATATCTCCACAATTTTATTTTATATTATGTAGACTTCACAATTATATACTAAATGTTGTCTTCATTTATGTCTGTTATGTAAATATTTCTTGTAAAAAATAATAACAATATTAAAAATACCTCACTGTACATACATATAAAATAATTTTAATACAAAATGAACCGACCTCAAACTAAAAATCAAAAAATAAACTTGCTTCCTACAAAGTAATACGCATTTATTTATTTATTTATTTATTTATTTATTTATTTATTTATTTATTTATTAAATTAGTGCATTTGCATATAGTATGTAGAGATGATTTAATAGTTATTTCATAATTTTGAAGTCTGATAAAAATTACTGACATCCCAAATCCAGTACAATATCCCTCAATGACCTTATAAATTACACTGACCAAGACAAACAAAAAGACACACATACTTGAGTGTCTGAACCGATGGCTATTCGTTGCTTCCTAAAATAAGATTTGAGAGAAATGCACTTTATCCAGCGCGGTCAGTGTTCACATCAATTATGCTTTTGTTATTTTTACGGAGACGACGTTAAGGTTAAGAAATGCACCTTAATTTTCATTTATTTCAGAAAAAAATTAAATTCATTTATTTCAGGCAATGAACAATAATTTATAAAAACTAGCTCATAAAAATTATTACTTAAATTAGTTAAATGTGTTAGTTACAAAGAATAACTTAATATTCCCAGAACCACTAACGAGTGGCTTCTTCCGGCTTCCGTCTTTCCTAGTGAGTATAACCTAGATCTCTTCAAGTGTAAATAGGCATAACTTAAGCAGTCATGTTACAACTTAAACCGAATGACGCTTACCATCAAGAGGAATCGTGGGCAAATGGCTGCTTAATAGTAAAAAAAAATCGTTCCGATGTATGTATGATGTCTGACTTATCAATTGTTTTGTAAGTGATATATTGAAAGAGGTTTATTGTACTTCATATTAATGAGAGTATTAGAGAATTATTTAATTCGTCTTATAGTGTTCATAAAATCAGCCAGCTTGCTTAAAATATACCTACGTAGAATTATTCAGTTTCGTGTTTTTAACGCCTGGAAAGAATATTTATTTTGTTCGTTTAAAAGAATCGCCTTTCAGTATGATTATAGATTATAACTTTATTAAGAGCACTGTAATTATTAAAGGGTGTAATTTATCACTATTAAAATACAAAAATAATCTATCTGTGTATCGAGTCTTTTTCTTACTTCAACGTAACTGTTACTCGGGGAATTTTATTAAGTCCTCAAATTGTGGTAGAACCAAACAGGAAACAAATTATATCGTTACAGAAACATGTTTTCGATAAAGATGAATGAAACTACACCTTACATTAAAAGACCATCAACATTATTCTAGCGAATAAAGCCGATTTTTGAATCAGTTAAAAAGGGATTGAATACACTGTAAAACAAATGCAATGCCACGATCGAAATAAACCCAAGTGGTCATCTGGAGCCATGCCAACTTACTCGTACATATGCAACGGTCATCGCGCCGGACTGTGACTCATTGTTCTTGAAAGAGATGAGACAATAATAGGTCGCTTTTTAATTGTTTTTAAAGTAAATATGGATGTTGTTTTTGTTACTCTAAACTTTTAAAAGCAATTGCTTATAATACATGCAATGATTGCTTTCTATTTTCATATAATACTAGCTAACCCATGTCCACTTCGTTGGAAATAATGTTAACAATCCTTTTTTTTATATAGCTAATAACACTCAGCAATAATGTAGCTTTCTATTCGTGAAAGAATTTTTAAAATCGGTTCAGTAGATCCCGAGATTACCCCTTACAATTAAGCAAACACACAAACTTTACTTCTTTAAATGTTATTTTATAGCGGCTTTTACCGATAAAAAGATTGACTCGGTTATTATTCAGAACACGACGAATATAATCCTAATAGAAATAAAACATTTATATTATGTTTATTTTTTGTACAGAAACTATTTAGTTTTAAGTAAGCTTTAAAAATAATGCCAGACTTAGGGCGGTATTTTTAACACAGTTTAATAGAAATGTGAAATAATTTCATTGAAATTTAAATCTTTATTCCACCTTAAATACAATAATAATATTATCTTTTGAAAATAAACATTTTGAAGGAAGTATACGTGTCCAAAATCATTTGATAGGCAACCGTTTAAGCAATGACACATCAGAATATCACCACAACAGGAATTTACGGCGAATTATTGATATAATACGCAATATTCATTATTCTATAAAACGGTTGAAACGGGAGCCCTTGACAATGTAAGCGATGATTTTGCATAATTTTATTGATCCAAATATCCATAGATCATTGATCATCTGGTCAATAATACGTATTAAACTTGTCATATCGATAGTGTTGTTGCTATATCGATAGATGTATCGATGTTTTGCGCAGCTGCTGTTGTAATGCAAGAAAATTGTGAATACTTGCAAATGATTTTTATGAAACAACAAATACATATTTATAATACAATACTAGACGCGCCCCGCAGTGATGGGATAAGCAATCCGAAAACGCAAACTATCCGTCAGAGGGCACCGATCTAACGCTTTTTCTCATATTTAGATCGAAAACTCAACCGTAGATAGCTGAAAACGGATTGAGATTGCATATTGGGAACCGCCGTAAGTGGCTTAGGAGACCATTGAAGACAAACATTGTGACACGTGATTAAGATGTAGCTATGCTTTCACAGAAGCTGTTTAAGTTTTTACACACATTGTTTAAAGATAGTGACCGATAAGATCGACATCACTAACCAAAGCAAGAACATCACTAGTCTAAGCTTGTGCAACCATTGACCGACGGAGCGTAGTGAATGATTCGATCGATCATTCGTCTTTGTGTGTTGCCAGGTGAGGATCCTTGCACTTTCGCGCGCGTTTACCATAGACTATAAATACCAGACCATATCACGTGCACAGATAAAAAATGAGCACGTGCGGTTATTTTACAATATAACTTTTTAATTCTTTATAAAAATCAGAGCGGAAATATACAATTTTTTAGATAATATTATTTTGATTAGAAAAAAGGCCTATTCTTATATAGGTTAAAATTTAAAATGCATTTTATTTGCTGTTTTTTCTAATGTATCTTTAATCAACTAAGCTATAGGTCGCGTCACGAATGTTGAGCGCTGGACGAGAATAGCTGCGCATCGGTAGAATCGCGCTCGTAA
>JADANM010005719.1:3237215-3248396 GCA_026213755.1 Eurema hecabe
GAGCGCTGGACGAGAATAGCTGCGCATCGGTAGAATCGCGCTCGTAATTGACGTATTGATGCGAGAAAGACAACACGACTGGGGAACCAATCAACGCTCGTTCAGCGCTAAAGTTTCGTGACGCTACTAATACATATAGCTACAATTTAATCAAACTGTTACAAAACAGTTACGCACTACATTTTTAATCTTATTTAACGATTAAAAGAAATATGCTTCTTTAAAAATGTATGGCAACATATTATCACCACAAACACACATATCCCTCAGCTCGACGCTATTAAGCCACAATCGCCCCTTGTACCCAATAAAAATCACAACAAACCGGATATCAAGTATTTTCTCGCCTTCAAAAATTTCCACAACTAACACTTGAATTTCACAATGCAAATTCCAGTCTAACTCCATACCCGTAGAGTTCATTTCACAATGCTCTGAACGTCTAAAAGGCCCCTTACAAACAATTTAGTCCATATGTTAAGGACAAGTGAACTGGCTTCTCAACACACTGGACACCCTAAATAAAGCTTTTGAAGGCGGAAAATACTGTTTATTGGAATTTCCTGAGTGAATATTGCGGTCAGCGAGCTCCCCTTATTCGATTAGGGGTAAGGTTTAAACGATTCATGTCATACATTTACACTGACGCGATGCGGGGTACGATAAATGTTTTTTGTTGGCTGAAATAGTATATGAATAATTTTTCCATATGAACCATGTATGTTTTAAATACATGTGTTTGTGTAGCATTAGAGTATGGCAATTTTTTTATATATTATAATTTAGTTGTTACATATTTCGCTAAATTCTCAGCCTTTTAAAGTACGTGTTAGGATTAAAACGGTCATATAATTATAATATATCATACCTATCCTACCCAAAACCTTAAACCCTACACTTACTTTTTTTTTGCACAAGAACCATCTTCGTACATCCAATCCAAAAATATGTTTAATAAAGAATTCAGTAAAACGGTTCAGCTGTTGTCAAGTAATGCGCTTACTAACACCTTTTGCGATTCATTTTTATATTACAGAAGAATATAGTAATAGTACTTTCTTAAATTAAGATAATTATGGATGAATTCCCTATCAAAATATATCCTCCATAAATAATACGAGTATATTCCATGTTTTATGGTCACCGTCAACATTTTAATATTCAGTGTTCTACACACAATAATTCTCGTCATCATCGTCACAATCATTTCTCGAATCTATCACCTTTAAAGCAAAACTTCAAAAGCCTTGCAAATTTCTTTCAATGCTTCGAATTTTGAATAATTCCTCATCACACATTCCCCACCGGAAGCGCGATCAATTGGGCGGAAAGGCTTGACCGCGGAGGTCGAGTGACCCCTCGTCCCTCCGACGTTTTGTAAAGAATCTCGTATCGGTGATCTTTTACAATACTCTTTAGGGGATAAAGTTATTGAGTGACCTCACTCCACAACTTTATTGAGTTATTGAGTGGGAAGGTGAGAGTGAGTGAGGTGAGAGTTCAAATTAATCTATTTTTAAGTAAGTACTAAGATATATGTAACCAGTTTTATATTCTTTTTTCTTACTATTATTATAAACGCGAAAATTTGAATATGTTAATATGTTTGTTGCTGTTTCACGCCAAAACTACTACATATGGATTTGGCTGAAGTTGTACATACGAGTAGATTAATCTAATCTACTTACTCCATTAACATAGATATTTTTATTCAAATAAACGTATATTTTACATGAGTAAGGAAATCTTATGTGAATACAAAATAATGTTATAAAATTATAATGTAAATTCCTAATTTGTGAAAATTAGCTCTCCAAATATTTCTTCCTTTTTGTTCTATAACATTCTCCCGGGGTTAGTAAGGTTAACGTAAACTCAAATGCAGAAATATATTTTCAAATATAGAAATTCATCAATAACAAAACACAAGGCAACTCAAAACAAAATATATTACCAGACACAACAATTTCATTGACGCACTTACTGACGAAGCACACGGAATCACACGATAGTAACTTTGACGACAGTTTGCAGTAAGAGTAGTATAGTGACGAAGAAGAGCACTGAAGTGGGCAGCGATTTTGTTGCTTTGCTCTCTTGAGCTAGAGCCCTCGGCGCTATCTCTGTGGGCATCGCGAACGCTTGGTTGTTGCAACGATTGAGCTGTGAGAAACATTACGTTATACCAACATCATAAATAACTACCAACTACTACTAACTACTGAAGCAGATATTAGCAGATGTTAGTTTATTATAATTATAATATTAATTCATATCTATACTAATATATAAAGCTGAAGAGTTTGTTTGTTTGTTTGAACCCGCTAATCTCAGGAACTACTGGTTCGAATTGAAAAATTATTATTCTATTGAATAGACAATTTACCGAGAAAGGCTTTAGGCTACATAACATCACGGTGCGACTAATAGGAGCGAAGAAATAATGGAAAAACAAATCAACGGGGACGAAGTCGCGAGCAACAGCTAGTAATATCGTGAAAAAGCATTTAGTGCTAAATTATATAAGCCGTCACCGTGACAGCGGGACATTCTTTCAATTTTGCTATAGGTACGTTATGTAATAGTGAAAAAGTATAGTTGTTATTTCGAAGCAAGTGATTATGTTATAAGTCACCAATCATGTTGGCCGTGTACGTGACAAACCGTAGATTATAATAGGTACGACACATTATACAAGTGTATGTGCGAAATCAAAATGGTAAACCCGAATCATAGACTCATATTGGCCATTATACTTAAAAATCTTTTTATAAACCACGGCAACCATGAATCACCAATGATGTTGCCACCAACCAACCAACGCACCAACCACAAATCATATTGCTTAACTGAACGATTTATATTTATTATAATGTAATGAAGGTGTATTGTTTAAATAAATAACGAATTATAAGAATGTAAGGTAGTGAAGAAATTGTAAAAATAATGTTATACATAAAATATGAATGTAAATTGTAATAAAATAATTGGAAATTTATAATAAATATGTATAAAATGATCCCGGACTGTGATCCGGGAGAGTAAAATAAATTAAAAAAAAACCATGAATCACCAACTCACACTGTTGGCCATCTACGTGACATGGTTTTTGTATTCCTTAAATATGACAGAGGTGATCGTTACCTCACAGCACGTGGTGTCGGGTGAGCCCACGCAACCAGATCGGCAGCCGCGTGTCACCGACTCGTACGTGTTGCCCTTCGCCGTGACAGACGTCACGCATTTGTCTTCGACGCTATGGCAGGTGATTGTGTGAACTCTGTGGACCAAATTGTATGCGTGATGACCAAAAGTCGCCTGAAGTAATGCGATTATCTGCGCCCATGGTGTACGAGCCAAGTCAAGAATGCGTTACGAGCTTTTTTTATTGTCAAAAGGTGGAGTTTGTGATAAAAATGAAGTAGTAGGAAAATATCAGATAAAGGGGAGCGCGGACGGAAAAGGAACACTATGATATTTTCGATGACATGCCGTTCCTTGACGCTGGTTTTATATGAGAGGGTGGTACACGGACAAGCCAGCAAGATTCAGCCCTAATGGTATGATGTCCTTACCTCTTCAAATTAATTCTTTTCATACTTAAACAGACTGGCAAAAATTATTACTTAGTATTATTAATTTAGTATTATTACTTGTTTTCTGTCGTCTCTAAAGCGGACTTTAAACGATATACCTAACTATTTATAAAAATCAAAGCTTTACCTATGTTTGGTGGGGTCCAAGCAGGCTCGTATCGGTGTCTCCGCTTTGTACGCGCACACGTAGCACTCTAGCGGTCGCTTTTTCGTAGTCCTGAACAATAAAAGACGTAAATTTGAATAACTATTAAGGATTGGCTTTAAAGTTCGTTTCGTACCATAATCTTAATAATTTCAAGTTGTTTGTTTAATTATTTATTTAAGCCTATTAACGTTCGTAGATCGATACGTTTTATCAACATACATATATATAGCTATTTTATATAATAAACAAACGGGCAATACAGCATGCTCAATACAAAAATGTAGGACACTTAATAAATTAAGTGGCACTAGCTGATAATGGCTGATGCTAGCTTTATATAGGCTAGCAGTTCAGCAAGTCCTCAGCAGAGCTTATTATAACTATAGAAACTGGATACCGGATAAATAGGTACGTACTGTATAGACCCCAGAAAAATACATTTACAAGCTTATAAATATTATATAAACTCGTATGTCGCATATATAGATTCCAATGGTAAAGGCACGGTATGTACCGTATATGTTTTGTAATACCATGACGAGTCAAAAGTGTTACTTTATGTAGCCTAATTGAATAAAGATACTTTTGACTTTGACTTTGAATTATATCCGAAAGGAGATTCTATCCCCGTTAAATAAAGAGGCACCTGGTGACGGGCGCTGTTCTGGTGGTCTGCAGCATGACGGGAGGCGCTCGACGACCTGGCGCCTCCTTCTCCGGAGGCTCTGTATCCTCATCATCGTCGTCATCAGCGTCATCATCCTCGTCTTCATCACTACGGTTTAGCTTTCTATATGTTGAAATAAATCGTTTTCAACAAACTTATAGGTTATAAAAATATTGTATTCAAAATATGATCTATCTTTATACGTCATATTTATTTAACCGTCAAATAACTTGTCGATTTAATTGGTAAAAGTAATATTAATATTGTTTTTAGCTTTTAAAAGAATAACTTCAAAAACGTCTGCACTATTCACTATTAAAATACAAAAAACCACAATTAGGCCTTTGAATAAGAATGCGTTTGCATTCATGTGTTGGAAATTTCTAATAAGACACCTATAACCGTCCTTGCTAAAGATAATCAGATTTTCATGTCTTAAAATAAAAGATTATAAAGTGCCTTTAATAAACCAATAACTCGCAAAAGAATACGTATATTTTAATGTATATATGTTAAATTAGTTATTAATACTTACTCATCGTCCTCATCATCGTCGGATCTCGGAGTAACTCTCGCTGGCAGAAGCAACAGCATTGCCAATACAAAACAAGTCCTCCAACGAACCATATCATAAAATTTGAATACCAACTATTTAATATAGCTCCTGTTTACGCGTTAATTTTGTCATTTTAAAACCAAATATTGCCAATTTCGCCGGTAACGGAAAAATTACACGTGACAGCTCACTTCAAGCGATTTTCATTTTTGGAATTTTTTTGTTCGTTTTCTTCTGTCGGCTGTCATCTTCTTAATAAATCCTCCATCACTGTTATATTATACAATATCATTGTATTAAATATAATATAGTGCTTGATTATTAGAAAAATTAAAAATACAATTTTTAATAATCATGTAAAAAAGGCGGGTAAAATAAATATTAACAGTGACTTTTAAACATATCGCTCAGCATGATGCGGCACCCTAGCGACATCTATCTAACTACAGCTGAAACAGCTACTCGTACATAGATGGCGTTTAAACTTACTTTACGAAAAGAATGTATTTTTTAAACTAATTATATTAATTAAAAAGGTATTTGTAATAGCTTGTTTAATCATCATGGATTATTTCACTATTTTGAGATAAATGAAATGCTTAATATTTATGTTCCTTGTGGCGTATTTTAAAAATGAAAACAAAAAATCTTCCTGACTACAATAAGTTCAAATAAGAAGCAACTCTTTCTAATAACTTGTAAGAATCAGAATTCAAATTAGAGATTAAAGATTTAACTGTTGAAAATTTACATTTTATAAAGTTCCTTTTTGTATTTCTTTAATAGGAACGTCTTAAATAAAATATAGAACAAAATTAGAAGTGACGTATGTTTTTTATTCGTATCTATGTAGATACAACAGCATATTCTTTGCGTTTTTGTATATCGCTATTAATTAAGTACTAGCATTGAATTCAATTGGTAAATAGTTATAATTACTTATCAAGTAGGTACCTATTAACCTAATGATATGATTACCTCACTTAATTTAAACTTTAATATAATTATTTACAATAGTTTTAGTATGTACTTTGTGAACTTGCTTGGTCTCATTTCATAACTAAGCTTTTCACTAGCAGTTTGTCGTTGAGCTTTTACTGTTTAACAAGGAAGTCATTCATCATATTATTTCCTTATAACGTTGTACCGCTATTGTACTGCAGTCCTATGTTCATTTCTTTTCATAATTTACTTACCTAAGAGTTTTTACTAAATTCTAAAACATTATAAACCAACTATATAAAAAGATAAGTAGGTAACTGATGAATTAATACGCCCAGCTTAATGTAAAGGTTCTTAACATTTATTCTAAGACGTCTCACATAAACAGCGGCTTTTACTTACTTTTTATCATACGCCATTAATAAATGAGTAGCGAACGAGCGTGCCCCTTTCACGGACGCACACAGGCGCATTCTTTGGTTCACGCCACCGGGACGCGCACCGCTCGAGCCACAAACAGAGCCGGCCTGCAATTCCCTTGCACAGCCCGAATGCACGACCTCATTAAAAATGAAACCCAATAACATGCCCCAGCCTATAAAAATGCGAGTTGTCAAAGCGCAAAGCGCTGCCTAGCGGTGAGTAGCGGAACTACGCCACTCGCAAAGCCAACTCTCTGTGCTTTTTTAATTAGCCTCATACACTGAGTGAATGCGTGAAATACGTTAGATATTTTTCTCTCGTTCGCGGTTAGTTTGGTTGCTTTGAGCAAAGTATGTTAATTCACGAGTAGCTCTCTCATGCTTTTTCAACTGTTAGGGTTTTCCCTGCGCGTAACTTTGTAGAGGATTTAATTAGCAGGGAATTAACTAATATTGTGAAAATATAATGCCGTATTTAGCGACGGCCTATTGAAGTGACATTAGCCAATGAATGGTTTCATAACAGGTCTGTTTATAGAAAACATTTCTGAATCGCTTTTTGAAATAGAATATAATATACGCATATTGTTTGCACAATTAATAATTTTCTTCAATATTACTTTTGTGCATGTTAAGAACTAATAAGAACACTTAAACTGTGTATTCGTACTAATTAGATTTTTGTCTTATTATTTATTGTCCTTTTTGAAGGAAGCCATTGTTCACAGTGGTGATACGAAGATTTTTAAGGCTAGTTATTAAGAATTTATTCATATATTATAGGGGTCATCTTTAAAGCTACCTTGCAGATATTAGATATGTATTAAATATAATAATTAGGCTATCTTTTTACAATATTTGAATACGCGGCATCAAATGGTAGGTACCAACTGAAGCCGATAGCATAAAGAAAGATCAATAGACAATATAAAAACAATTCATATAAACAAGATATCGTTGTTAAATAGTTACCTATATATTGTACAAGCGAATAACATTAGCGCGTATCACCTATTTTCCAGGCAGTTCAATACCTCCAACACGTCGGTAAGCGATCCCGCAAACTTTTAAAAACGTTCGCCGCAAACTTCAAAGTTCTTTTATCTCAGTCTAGTTCGTTCAAAAAGTGTAAAGTCTGTACAAAATTCACTTTCTCCTGAACTAATTTTTCGCTCCGTGTCAAGTTCACGAGCGGGCTGTGATAAAATAAAATATTCATTATGATTGCCTCAAGCGGGTGTTCTACGAGAATTTGGCTGTTACATATTTTGTAATTAGCACGGCTTTTGGGGTGTTTTGTGATATTTGGACTAAAAGGGTTAAAAGGGTGAATTTTTTGGGACGTAGATCGGAATTTGTAGATGTTTATTCCACTTTGGTTGCCATTTTAAAAGTTCTAGAAACATATTTAACATTCAAGACATAGTAAGTAACATTATTGCCTTAAAATTAATTAGTTATCTTAATGATAACTTGAACTATGTACTTTTTACTAATCTCCAATTATAGATGACTTATAAACTGTGTGGTTTCTATTCTACAATCCGATTAAAGCATCGTTTTAAGATTATTCTATCACAATAAAAATCTTGGGAGTTTTATCAAAGCGTCCGACATCAGAGGCTTGAAGAATTACGTAAAAATCCCGACCTATCTCAAGTCGAGATCGACATTTTCCTGATCCCCTAATTAGGCCATTAATCTGCCGACTCGATTTTGTTATTACTGTTTGTAGATCGTTCAATGTAGCACTTGTTGATTTTTTGCTTAGCAGTAAGTATGAACATATTTTCCAGCAAGCACGGTTGTTATGTGAAAATATTTACTGTGCTTCTTTAATAAATATATACTAATTTAAATAATGTTTTTTTTATTATTAATCGTTAACATGAAAAATAGAGAGTCTTACAAGATAGAAGGATATATTTTATATCATATACAGTAGTATTAATACATAATATGTTCTATGTAGAACTATCAGTTATTCTAACAATATTAGAATACAATAGAATAATTATATAGTACATATAAAGCAAAGTCGCTTGATTATGTCTGTTGTGTTGTGTTGATTATGTTGTCCTATGTATGCTTATCCTTAAAACTACGGAACCGATTTTCATGCGATTTTTAAACTAATGTAGTGATTGAAGAAGAAGGTTTATGTGTATAATACGTACATAAAATATACGTGCGAAGCTGGTGTTCGTCGAATAATAAGAATTTCGTTGTTAAACACTAGATATTAAATTTTTAAACTATTTAAATTAGTTTTACTAATATAACCTTCCTATATAGGCTCCGTGTTGTACTCTATTCTATTGACGTATCGAACAGGGTATCATAACGATGACGTCACGTACAATGTACCTACATGAATAAGTAACGTGTGGCTGACAGACTTAACATCCAACTTATTAGACGTTTCGGAAATTCGGTTTTGCCTAGCGCGGCTTTGGCTGGCTTAGCTGAGGCGAGGCATGTGTATATTTGGGTTGCTATCGATGAATTTGAAGTAATATAATGACGTCATCATTCGCAATCTTCTAAATATATATATAATTTAAAGGTGACTTACTGATTTAGTGATCTATCAACGCACAGCCCAAACCACTAGACGGATCGGGCTGAAATTTGCCCTGCAGGTAGATGTTATGACGTAGACTTCCGCTAAGAAAGGATTTTGATCAATTCTACCCTCAAGGGGATAGGGGTTTGTATGAAAGTCTACGCGGGCGGAGTCGCGGGCAACAGCTAGTGTCAACATAAACTTGTGAAAGGGGACTAGACGGAAAAAATTAATACTAAACGACCATTTTGCTAGAGATGTAAGCCGTGTGGCTTTATCTTGCAATTCGGCTCTCTTTCTCTCTCTCTGTCTCTTAAAGAAAGCAAGCCAGTTACTTTCGTTTCGTTCTAAATGTATTAAAACCGTATGTTATTACAAGTGAATCTTTCTGAATACATTTATAGAAAAAAATGCATTCCATGACTTTAACAATGATAAATTTCTGGCCTGTTTATACTTTAAGTGTCAACAGATATTTAAGTTTTGTTTTAATACCTTTAAATATTTAGATGCCTTTAAAAATGTAATATATAAGCTAAGTGTCGCTGTGTGGGTGCCTCTAGTTAGTAGTCATTTATTTTACTACAAGAAAAGAACGTAAAAAAGAAAAAAAGATAATGCAACTACAAAGTTAAGTCCAATTCCAACGACGATAGATTTCTTCCAGATAACCTGAATTTATTACATATAAAAGCTATAATTTAAAAATTTTATCGACAAGAGGTACATCACTAGTTGATATCCAGTTTAGAGTGCAAACGCTCTTGCCGGTGGTCGCTTTCCCCGGGCAAATACTCCTCAGTAGGTGCCCCTATATTTGTTAGAATATATATGTATGTCTGTATGTACCTGCTTATTTATTTAGTCGTAAAGCCAAAACATCTTACATAAATAGAACATTATATATTTTTTAGAAAAGGCACCAAACGTAACGTTAAATGATAACGAAATTAGAAAAAAAAATTATTCTATTTAAAAAATCAGAGCTAGTTCCTATTAGAGTTAGATACTAGTTAGAAGCCGCTTTCCGAATTGGTGGTAAATAATTGTTTTATAATTCAACTCCGCAACTATGTGGTATGTAGAAAATATATATAATACGAAGTGGACAATGCTATTCGTAATTTAATGTATTGACTTATTCCTGTCTCATTTCTAAAAACTATATCTTATTTGCGGGCTTTTAGACAGCAATTGTATAATCCCCCAATGGTCTTAGTAGAGATAATTAATATTCTTGTCAAACTAGTTAGGTATATGAGACGAGCTCAGGCGAATTGATTGCAGCATTAAATAGCTGAGCGGGCTAAGATCTCGGAATTGAATTTGATCTGTCGCATGTAAAGGCTTCAGTGGCCGGAATGCGAAGCGCCTCACTTGTTTGTTGTGGGTGGATGGATCCGAAATTTCGCCTTTGTTGCTCGACTCCACCCGCTGTAGAACGTGGTCGAAGGCATGAGCGGTCCGTAGAAGTTTCTAGATCTTGTAGAGTATGGGTTATGAGTCTCGAAGATTCTAGAACGTTCTTATTGGCTATAGGTCTCGAAGTTTCTGGAACGTTTTTATGTAACAGGAGTCCGTTGGTCCCAGAAATGTTGAAGATTTTTACAGGTCAATGAAAACTGAAGTGAATGGTATACTTTATACATGGTTACAGACACAAAAAGATCTTAGTTTTTGGATCTTATTCGCTAACAATTTTTTCTAGAATTTTCGAGCGATCTTTGTCTTCTGAAAACAAGCACTGCTCAAGCACAATTTTAAAGGCTAAAAAAGTGACTTGGATAATCGGTATAAATGGAATAAAATAACTAATTAATTATTACAGATATATTGCGAATAAAGCTGACGAGATAAAATTGCCTTCGTCGACTTATAAAAACAAATGTACAATGCTTCCTTGATCAATCGTTTTTTGTATTTAAGAAGCTTAGTATCGAATATAATAAGTAAAACATAATATGCTCAATTAATTTACGCAAAAAACCAAAAGGTCACAATCGCTCTCGCGTGTGCCTTGACCTCCAACCGAGTTAGAATTTGGTCGGCATTATGTAACAGCATTGTTTCTCTTACATTATGTATTCTGTCGCGGACTTCTTTATACATGCCCCTGTATACTCCACACAAGCCTGGCTTACATTGGATTTATAACATCGCTAAAGCAATATTTGAACTGCGGAATTGAGGGCGATACCGCTTCTATGAATTTTCAATACCATAGTTAAGGTGAGCGATTTCAGTAAATTCGTATTTGGTTTGATTTATTAAATGTTAACAGTGG
>JADANM010005719.1:3260985-3275140 GCA_026213755.1 Eurema hecabe
GGGAGTTAGTTTCGGCAACCCTATGTCGTAACGATATTTGCACGCACGTGTGTGTGACCTCGTACCCCTCATGTAGGAAATTAGGTGGAATTAATTTTCAAGTTTTCAATAAGGAGAGGAAAAATTGGCTCGTGTGGGCTTGGAAAATTAAATACGCGTAGGGCTTCCACGGACAAATTAGTTCGGTACAACAATTTATTTTTAGGTCTTCTGCGAAGTAGGTTTGGGATTACACGTAAATTATACTTACTACGTATACATATATAAATATATGGCGACCGTAATCAATTTGTTACTCAGTCGGTTGTAGAAAATGTATTTAAAAAAAATTGAAAGTATCTTTAAATAATGAATTATAATTATTACGCAAAAAGTAACATAATATCATTTAATTCATTTCGGCTTTAAATTCGTTTTAAGTATAAATAATTGGGACTGAAATCAAATCAAAAATTATTATTTTCTATCATTTTTAATTTATCAACCCTTTACTTAATTTTAATTTAAAGATAAAAAAATTGGTATCTTCACAAAATTTATAAGCATAGTAAGAACATACGATACATACCTAAACAGCTAATAAAACACATTGAATTTTGAATTTGTTTTTACCAATAACATATCTAACAATAAACGTAACACGAATACAATCGCACATCAAAACCGAATCCCGAATTGCCACAGACGTTCGAATTAGTAAAAATTCAAAGCACGCGCCAAAAGCGCGCGAACCGAACTTGAATGAATCGAAGACAAGAATGAGAATTTAAAAATAAAGAAATACTATCTGAAGTTCAAAGTCAGGAAACACCATTGTACTAATTACGCGGCAGACGGCGCGCTTTCACTCTCGCCGACGCTCGTTTTAATTATTTTTTTAGCGTCTCGGCGTCTGGCGGGCGAGGAAAAATTGACGGCGGAATAGACAAGACGCGCCCCGTGTCCTTGAGATTTTTAATCTGTTGTTTTTTTTTAATTCGATGAAAACTGTTGGATTTGACATTTAGAGCGTTTTTGTTTTGAAGTTGAGATTGCTGTCAAAATATTTGTATTGTACCAAATATTACTTTTCGGCTTTTTTAGTGTTTGGATTAATTAATTGTTACACTGATTAACTGTTTCATTGAAGATTTAGATAATTTCATTAATAAAATATGGGCGCTATGCACATTAGAAAACTTAATGACGATAGAAATATCTTCATTCTGACGAAGTGATATTATATAACAGTCAATATTAAATATTGATTAAATTCACAGCTTTTTTCCATAAGACATACTCTGTTAACTGCATGTCTTACTTTCATGTATTTATAAAGATATAAGAAGTAATGTAAGAGGTAAATATAGTAAATTAAATACAAGTCTTAGCCACAACGAGCTTTCGTCTGCGCTAAAAGTTCGCGCTCACTCAATCTTTGATACTTTCTTCGTGCATTTTTTTAGCTCGCCTTATTAATGAAAAGTAGGTTACTAACTTGGTTCGCTTTAAGAATGAAAGTTACAGCCACGTTGCCGTAGGTCGATGAACTCGCAGCTGTCTTTTGTTTTTGTTAAAGTTCCATTGACACCTTGAGAAGTTTTACAATTTAAAGATCGTAGAGTTTGGTCGTGGTGGATTTTGTTGGTATTGTTTGCGCTTTTTGTTGCATTAAAGGGTCGTATCGTATTGTTGGCGTCTTTAGCCTTTGACATATGTCGTTTTTTATAGAATCATTAATTAATTATTTATTGAATGATAGATGTTATAAGAGCTCATTCTTAAATGTGTACTTAATTTATAATAATCACGTAATCACTTACGTACCTACTTATACTATTAATTCCGTGAAAATTAAAACTTATATCTAAGAAACAGCTTACTTTATCTATTAATACTCATCTCTTAAGCAAAACTAATAAATTACTTAGACTTGAATTTAAACCATAATTAACTTTGCCAAAGCATTCAACTATACGAACTCTATTCAATGATATTTTATTCGTTATTTTTAATGATTTTTATGACAACCCATAAGCCATACAAGCGTACTCCACACAATGTTTTATTTGCATTATACAAATAAGCTTTCAACCAGCAGTAGCATCATTAATTATCTATCAGAATAAGATAATCCCTTCATACGTCACAACCCATTCAAACGGTGAGAGGACAGGAGATTACCTGGACTAAAACCCATAAAAAATTAACAATAGTTACCCCAATGTGGGTGAAAGTTTTTTGTATATGGTAACTTTATTAGTTTTGAAATGCGTGGAACGGTTTTTGAAGTTAAAATCTAAATGTAAATAGTAACCCAAATATTCGTGATTTTTTTATATGGTAGATCGTCAGCATCTTTTTTGTGTAATAATTGAAGAAAATTAATTTATTTATATATAATTTCAAAATCTACTTTATAGTATAACAACCAAACTTTAATAATAATATTTATTTAACACATTTATAATATAGAATACAATCATTTTCTGTTTTAAGAGTGACGTTCCCGCTTTTTCTTCAAACACCGCGATGACTAGTGAGTGAGCGAGACAAAACATTCAAATCATGACATTTGCCACAGACACAATATTTAGCAAAATTTGTCAATTATAGGAGCATTATAATTATTACAACTATACTCATTTAGTGAAAACATAATATGTAAATATATAATATTATTATTAAAAGATACGTAAACAAATATTAATTGCACAATTATTACAATAGGCAGATGGCCAAAAATATATAACTAGCTAGGAGCATTTAGGTATGTAGCAACCATTGTTTCTTATGTATTTTTATTTTCTTTTTAACCTGTCCTTATCGGTCCCATTCAAATATTAATACATATTATTATGAATACTCTTAAAAGTAACAAATACGTATACACATTATATACTTATTTCGTCCGGTTTAATGACGGGAATACTATAACAGCTTGAAATAATAGTTTAAGCCATTGGTAAAAAAATCGAATTGCAAGAGGCACGTACAAAAAAACATATATATTAAAATACACGCTAATAAAAAAACATTAACCGTTACAGGTCACAGCTTGCATAATAATTTCACGTAAATCTGATACTTTGAATAGCCTGTATTGAACTCAATGAATTGTATGAATTTTTGTATCAAGAACATCTGACAGCAAAGGTGACGGGAACGAAAAAAAACGTCACACACAAACCCTCTAATCCGTTCCATTATGCATATAATTATTATTTCCGATAAAGGACTTTGCATGCGGAAGTGTTAATAAAAAATGTCACCCCCAGGTACAAGGGTGACCCTAAGGTCTTAGGGTAATCGGAGTGGTGTCGAAATTCGTAAGACGTTTATTCGTATGCATTCTCAGGAGGATTTGAGATCGCCCGAGGCTTGGACTTCCTATGGGCTTTTAACCCTTTTATGGCTTTAAGAGCCCAGTTAGAAATTACTTTCGGGATTTTTTTTCGCGGCTGACACTGACGAGTCGATTTTGTACTACTAAGAGTATTGAACCAATTTGCATGCAATTTTACAGACCTGTGCCCACTTCGTTGGGCATAATGCTCACAATCCTTTTTTATATAGCCTTTGACACGCAACAATAATTTGGCTTTCTTGTGGTGAAAAATTTTTTAAAATCGGTGCAGTAGATCCCGAGATTAACCCTTACAATTTAACAAACACACAAACTTTACCTCTTTATAATATTAGTATAGATATACTCATTTAAATTATTCTTTATATTTAACTTCATTTGAAAAATCATCATAAAAATAGAGGACTAAGCGAGTTAACATCAAATTAATAATTTTAGCAGTTTTTTATTCTGTAATTAAATATTCTATATATAAAATATTAATCAAAAAACTATGTAAACTATTACCATTAACTATAAAATTATGCGCATAAATAAATTGACGGTTAACCCTCGAGCGCTGTAGGTGTAAATCTGGCACGTAGTAAATTCCAAACAATACACTCTCTGGCACTCGAGCCCGCGGTACAGCAACGCTAGAAACGTTATCTCGGCATGCAACCTCTTGACTTCAATCAAATAATTACTGCCCCACGGTCGAGGAGACCCTCACTCGAAATATTCAAAATGGCCGCACTGCTCTGAATTAATTCGATCAGATAAATACCATTTGGATGTTTGTTGAACGTTTTGTTGAATCAGTGCTATATAATATTATTGGGTGAAATAATAGGCGAATTATTTTCACCCAATAATATTAGGCTATAAGCGCTTTTAGTAGATTGTTCTTCATATATTTTGGTTAAGTCGTGTCCGGGTTTTCACCCGCATTTGTGCATGTATTTGAAATATTTTATCTGATAAACAACGCATAAAAATCAGTTCCGTAGTTGAATTCCGTAGTTAAATGAATTCAGCAACAGACAAAAGAAAGCCACTTTGTTTTAAACAATGAAATGATGACACGAGTACATATAAAGAGATTGTCAAAGAGATCATTTTCATTACATTTATTAACAAATATTCAGTTATTAATAAATATAAACTACCAAGTTATTATATATATTTATTAAAATATTAGTGGAGTAAATTTTTAACTTGAACCAACTTTATTGAACTTTTATATTGGCTTCAATTCAAAGCATAATGCCGAACCATTATCTACTTCTATTTGATTATCTATGACAGTCTATGGGTAATAATAAAAATGTAAAGTAACAACGGACTTCTGACAAAAACATTACACCCTACACACCGCACATCCCGAATAACAATAGGATGCAGATTTCGAATCTCTAAAGATAAATAATACATTTTGATTTATAATAGACGTAAAAAAATACTCTTCATTTATCGAGAATGCATAAATAGACCCTATTATTGGGTATTGGGAAGTGCAAAATATGGGTGTAACGTTTTTTTTTACAATGTGACAGCGAACGGGTTAACTTTGGAGGGAAGTTTTTTATTGCACAAGGTACATTCAAAATAGTTCGAAAATATTTTACGGATGCATTCAATAGTGATTTGATTTATTCCAGTGACATGCAGATGTAAGAGTCCTCGTTAGATTTATTTGACTGCTGTTTTTCAATTCATCTCGCGTTACGCATGATCGGTTATGTCAATCGACAGTTAGTGTCCATTATTTTGAAGCGGCGTTCTGTATTCAAATTTTTGAAATATGACAACTTATTTTTTTTTTATAGTACGAACTATAATGGCTATGTTTTAAGCTTAGAAGATTTTCACAGATAACTAAAAACGATAGAAAATTTAAAAAAATAAAATTGATTTTTAAATTGAGAACGTTTAGCTCGACGTGATGTTACATTAGCGAAGGTTAGAAATGCAAATGTTATCTAAAGCCGGGTCTGATAATGCAGTTAATCTGCATAATAAAAAGAAGCGGAAACAGCGGCGCAGACACAATACGCCGCGGAAGGGCTCGAACTAGGCTCCAAATTAATGAGCGCTTGCAAAAAATACAATCGCGATATACGATCTGTTACATGTGACGGTGGTTCTCAAAGTTTGGTCCTACGTGATGACTTAAGCTGATAATACTGCGAAGTAAGTAACAAACTTTAAGTATCTATTTTATAATTATTGGTTGTTTTGAATTGAAGTTGGTACCTATTATATGTTTCTGAGTTTGGCAGTTTTGCCCAGAAAATTTTGAATTTTATAATTGATTGAAACATTACTTTAGAGAAAAACGAGTGAATAGTCTTTTATATTATCATATCTTTCATTTATAAAATTTAATATGCTGTTTCTTTTGACTTTACAATCATTAATAACCGAAGATGTAAATATGTTATATTATGATATATTTGATGTTATATATTATATTAGGTACATAAAAGTAAAAATATACCTAAAATCTGTATTCATTTATAAAAATATAACAATAGATATATGCAATTGTTCACACTAGTATGGAACAATCTTATTACTGTTCGGCAATTTCTTACAGACAATAACAATATTATAATGAATATAAAAGTGTTTAACATATTATTAAAATTAATTTAAAGTACCACACAAGGCACATGTACAACTTAACACTGTCGCAATACAAGTTTGAGAAGCGCAGCACAATTCGCTACCTACTGATCTAATTTCCATTCGTATAGTGGTAACGAAGGGTTATTTTTTATTCACAGTTTCGATTCAAGCGTTTATTAACTCCGTGAACCTTAGTACGAATTAGATATTTGAATAGTTCAGTCCTTGGTGTGACGTTGTGGGTTTGAAGTGAAGTGGTTTATATAGTGTGAAGGTATAGGGTAAGGAATCTAGATCTAGAGAATCTTGTTAACGAAGTGTGACAAACAAATGCACTTGTGACGTCACGTCCGTGTTCAAGTTTCATGTGTAGCTAGTTTGTGGAATTATCCCCCCTTCTCCCCTCGGTTTCGTTTATGTTATATAATAGCCTTTAGCGATTAGAAATGTAGGTATCAGTTACAAAATTTGTTTGTAAATTTCGACTCGTTCCAATAAATCACGTTCATAGTTCATACACACAATCTCTTCAGTTTTATATATTAGTTTAGCTTCTAATGATTTTTGTCACGTCAAGTCCGATAAAAAATGTCTTTTCCAAAGTACCTATGTATTTTTGTAAAATATCACAGCAAAAGTAATATAAGCCTTATAAGTTTTATATGTTAATTTAAATTTTAGTGAAAGAAAATTTCGGTAATTAATAATTTTATACATACCAATGTCATTCCATTGCAATTCAAATAAAAACTGCATAGAAAAAACAAAAAAGCTGGTATACAAAAAAAGATAAAACTCAAAAATCGAATTCGACTATCCTAAGTCGCGTTCAAATAGCATAGATTATAGAACATCACGCGCACCGCGAAGGCTGTACTACAAGCCGTATCTAAAGGCTTAGGACGCCATTTTGCCTGCTCTTCCTGTTAACATAAATCCACCCAGCCCGTGGGTAAACGTGTTCCGAGTTACGTAAAATACCGTATATACTGCTGTTTAATCATTGTTTAGAAATATATTTAAAATGTTTAACTTCAATCAAGGATAACAAAAAACGTACGATCTTCTTAAATATTATAATAGTCATAGGACCTGTAAATGTCAGTCGTAAAAAATATGAATCAGAGCGAGAAGTACACAGACAAACAATTTCATAAACAATTATAGAAAGTAAAAATTATGAAAGTTACGAAGAGTTTCTTCAATGTAAAACATCAAAATAAGCAACGTTTAATCGTGTCAACATATTACATATATACGATATTAAATAATAACAGCTACGTACATAACTTATATAGGCATCAGAGAGCTCTTAAAAAACGCGTCACGATATCAATTTGACAAGTGCGTCCCGGCTCCCGAGCGTGTCCCAAAAATATCCAATAACCATAGTTTCCCCTTGATGGATTACCCTTGATGGAAACGCAAGACTCATCGTTCAGCCTCAGCCATAGAGAATTTATATTTTTCAACCATAGAGAATTTATTTTTTTCACGGAAGGGCGCGTCTCCTTTGATTTCGGTTTACGTAAATGGCTTTCGCTGATGCAAGTTAAAAGGAAAATCTTACATGCAGAACGCATTAGTCACTTTGTATTTGATATTAAAATTGGCTTAGAGGTATTGCTGTTTTTGTTGTGTCATGTCACCATGTGTTCGTTTGATTTGTTTTTTTAACAAGGCAGGCTGGTTATACCTACTAATTAAAAAAAAAGAAAAATCAACACAATCTAATTTATATTTAAACTAAATAGAATAACTTTACCGATTGCTTCATAATAATATGTACCATATCATTTCTTTAGTACATAATTATTAAACACCAAACAATAACCTCAGTACATAACACATCTCATTTCTTTTTTTATCTCAAATCTTAAAGTTGATTCAAAAAACGAACTTAAAATCTTTTTAAACATCCAAATGCCAGTACCTATATACTTAATATACGAGCATAGACAAAATAACCGTTAGCTAGCATTCCAAATTTAAACAAAGCCCCGATCAAATACACTGGAGAAAGATAAATTGTCGTCTAAAGCAGTCGCCGGCGTCCAACTTTACATAAACCCTTAGATATATAGGAGGGCGCCTCCCCAGATACGGAGTGATTTAGACCCCCGGGCCTTATCGTTATGACCATGTGAGGGAAAGTTATTGTGGGGTAGAAGGGAGTAATAGCATCTTGAGATCTCGGAGAATATTATGTTGCTATATTGAATGCTTTTAGTTTGAATTTGGAATGTTTTCTTTGGGTTTATGTTGTCTATGGACTAGTGAAGTACTGAATTATACAGTCGTAACGTCTATAGTGATGTAATGTTACTTGAGTTTATTTTACTTATGACGGTTTTAAACACATATCTTTTTAATTGACAATTTGATATGTCTGAAAAGGTTTCAATTACAATTACAATCTATTTATATTATTATAATATGTATGTTTATCTGTTGTCGCGTTTATATAATCTATTTAAGCACTTTATTATATTATTATATTATAAGCTATGTATAATCTACTATAAAATAACTTTTCTTACCGCCTAGTTCTGGTTGCCTGGAAGATATCGATTCCTAGCGATAAGGCCGCCAATTGGCTCATTTTCGTTTTTTCTCTTTGTATATGTATTTATTTTCTTTGTGTTTGTCAATAAAGTGTTTTTTATTTTAATTTTAATTACAGTATCTATATAGGTACCTGTTTTAGTTTTTCTTTTAGAAAAACTAAATATAAAATATGATATACTTTATATATTTTAAGAGACTAATGTATAATACACACGCTAAGAGAGCGAGAAATATATATACCTATAGGAATCTTTTTTGTAATTTTCATCTTAAAAACAAAGGATTCATACAAATTAGTTGCTACAAAAGGACATACCTTGCCAGCTTTACGCCGTGTTCTACCAAACACATCAAACAGCACATCGCTGCATAATGAAATATTTTATTACAAGAAAGAAATATCAGACATGTTTCGCAAACCATTGGTCCCAGCAATAAAATTATATACGCCTACCAAATAAAACGGCCGCGTCCCCTCGGCGACGGTATTCTGCATGCAAAATTTAATTTTAGAACCCGAGCTGTTTCAATATAGGTAATATTAGAAATTTATGTTCCATGTTTGAATTCGAATGTCCCTTGCGTCATAAATTCGATTGTGCCAGCATCGTGCCTTCTATTTTGTTTTTGTTGTCTATACCCGTTTATTTTTTTTTATGAAACCAAAAAGGCTAGTATACACCAGTAGTGTTTATTATTTAGCTATAAAGGAAAGAAGTAAAGAAATAAGAATATCATCTTAAAAATGGAATTGAAGGAAAGGGAATGCATCGTTTTCCTACTTAGCATAAATCAAAACGTAGTCTAAACCGCTAAGTTGACAAAAAAACAATTAAGACAATTAAGTGTAGCATTAGGGGAAACACCAAAGTCGTGTTAAAACACAAAGTAATACAATTTTCCCGCCTTTTTCTCCCCCACCTAATTACAAGTCACTTTATTAATAACGAAGATCGTTACAATTAGGGTGGTAACATTTAATAGACGCTAAACACGATTCTTGGCTTTTATTTTTCCTTTATTTTCTAATTGATTCATGTTACAACGGCAATTGTCGCTTTGTAAACTCATCGTCGGCTGTAAACGTGAACATTGTAAAACAAAAATTTCTTTCCAATTCGTAAGTCATAAATTATATTGAGCGGTCGATGTTGCCCACTAAAAATATTTAACCATCAAATGGTCGCGTGGGCTCGGGTCAACCATTCACAAAATATATTTGAATAAGGAATGATATACGGTTTGTTTATTGGCGGGCCTGTTCGTTCCTTTTTTGAATTTCATTATTCGGATTGACCGACGCGCGTTAGGTCGCTGGTCAGAAGGGGCCGGAGTGACCCCTCGCGTGTACATTATGTATAAACGATACAATATTTTCGCAGCTTGTGTCACATAGACCGGTTTAGTGTATGGGGTTAGGTGATCGAATATTTTACGATTAATTTGTAATTTTGTGAACGCACGCGCCTCTTGTTTAGAGGTTAACATGGGGTTACGACGTCTTAGGGTTAGTTTGTAAGAATGTCATATTTCTCGAAATATATTATTCAGATCTCTTACTAAAGCACCAATGAAACTTACAAAACTTGTTCTAAGCCAAAGGCTTATCTTGGTATAATCTGAAACAAGTTGGTGACGCAAATTTGCCTGCAATTATTTTATTCATTTATAATTATATAGACGATTACAAATTTGTAATTTGTCAATAGAAGAAAATTTTAACACAAAAAATCAATACAAAATTGAGAATAAAAAATAATTTTAAACTTAAAATCTTATAAGTAGTATCTTACACATGATTTCGATAGTTTGCCATTGTTTAAATTAATAATTAGCTGCTTTAAAATAGTTTAAAAGACAATCAATCGATATTGTATCAAATAAACAAAAACCCAAACGCAAAACGTAATCCGAACGCTATTATTTTGTCGGAAATTCAAGTTGCGGCCCTCCGAGTTGCCCTCCGAATGAAAAATGAGGAAACTTTCCCTCTCAGCTGTGGTGTTTACTTTTACACTAGCTATATAAAAATGTGGGGTTCAAAACAATTCCTTATCCTGATCTACGGTGTGGGTACTTTTATGCCCCTTTTGTGAGGCTGAGTTGGAAGAAAAACTTACAATTTAATCGTTGAATTTTGTCCTAACGACTAACGTGTGCCATTAACATAAATGACCTAGGAATAAATAAAAGGTAAAAATAATAGGTATAAAAAACTGCTCTGAGATTTTTTAAAATTATTCTAGCTATCTATTCTAAAATTATTCTAAATCTTAAAGGTAGTTAATAGTTTACTTTGTTAGTTCATCCTAAGTAAATACCTTTTAAGTTGTTCTCATATTAGAAATTTAAACCAAATGCGTATTAACCCCAATTTATTAATCTGCATATGGCAATAATGTTTGGCATAAACTATAGAGCAAAAAAACAAAAAAATAATTGAAACCGGAAAAAACGCGAACGTTAAAACGTTTAAAATGGCGTTCAATTAATCCAAGTTAAAATAAAATGGAAAAATAGCAGCCTTTGAAGTTTATTGAAAGCTGAATGCACGTGAAAACGTTTGCAAAATAAACATAAAAAATGGCGGCAACTTCAAAAATTCAACTTTGGAATTTTAAAATTCACTAGATCCCTCGTAAGTGAATAGAGTCAAAATATTTAAATTATTTGTTTATTATTAACTGTTGTTTAAAATTCCAATTGTCTATAGAACATGATATATTATAAACGTTTTAAATCTACCAACTTAAAAGCCTTATCACATTTTACGTGATTCCATAAGGTGTTTGAAGAGACTTTTGACTTTGACTTTCACTTTGATGGGATTTTATGTATATATTTTGAATAAAAACAGCAAGAATACTATGCCGATCACAACTATATTAAGTTATTCTGTAAAGAAAACATCAAAAAGGTAAAATTTTAAGTCAAATTGCCGCATTTGTCCAATAAAATTTAAAAGTTTCTGTATGTATGTACCGCCTCTATCATTTTATGTCCTGAAAACACATATTATGAGACTTTTGTTTTGTTTAAATGATTGTAAGTGACGTAATTTTTAAATCAATCAATCAATTTTTTCCTATTGCCATATCTTACCATAGACGTAGGTATCTATTAAATGTATCATTTTAGTCGTTTTAAATAAAAGTCATTTTTTATTATTAAGCTTATATTATATTATTATTTTTATTATTCAATTTTACTCTTCCATACGCAAAATAATGTAAAGCACGTCTTAAGTCTCGTAATTTTGACAGAATTGTATGGCGAACTGTCAAATCGGACCGGTTTAAGTTGTACTTAAATTTAAGTTGCGTTTCAGTATTCCGGCATAAGAATGGCATTAAATAATTCTATAAAAGCAGTTTAACATCAAACAAGAGAAGCTATTATCTACCTACTAGGGTCTACTGTCACACTAATGAGTAAAACAAAAAAACTTAAGCACTCATAACTACGCGACATGCAAATAACCATTGTTTCGGCGAAAAGAATAAAACGAAAACAAAGGATTACTTAAAGTTCGCAACAAAAAGTCAAGCGTCGTACGAACCTACATACACCTGTCTGTACGAAAAGCATCACGAAAATGCGTACAGAGTAGTGAGTACATAATTCGGACCGAACCGTGAACGCACACATGGTTGCCGGTTGTATACGGGGTTCACATGGCCGTGTATGTGAACATGTGTCCACGTGTGTGGGTGGGCTGTGTGTGCGGGACGGGTGTAGGGGTGCGACGGGCGTGCGAGCGGGACGGCGGGTGCAGGACGAGCGATACAACAAATCAATACGAGCGGTGGTGACCGGTAGCCTGTGTCACTACCTCCCCCGCCCCGCCCGCCCCGACCGCACGCCTCCACCTACATTGTCAACTGCCATAGAGCAAGCTACGGTCGTAGGTATTCGCTTCCAATATATTCAATACTAAATACATTGTTGCATTTTTTTATTTAATACATTACCAAAAGTTATTTTCCGTTGAAAGAACAATCAGAAAACTATAATAATATACTGTATAATTTTTTCTATATAAAATATAATAAAAGTCTATGTGAAATGCATCGTTAAATTTCAATCTACTTTCTTTTTTATTTTGAGATAGTAATTGACTTACAAGATTGCAAATAAAAGGGATAATGTAACTTTAATAAAATTTTTATTTTATAAACATTTTAATCTATTGACTCAATGGGTAGAACATTACCTAAATTTAATTTACATGTTGTATTTCTTATAGTAAGTTATAATTCTCGATTTGTAAACATGATGTAATTACATATGATTACCTACTATTTATAAAAATAATAAACATAAAAAAACATTTAACCTATCAATTTAAAACACATTCTTATCCACCAATAATAATTCCGACAATATTCCAATTTCAAAATTTAAAAAAAAAAAACTATTTTTTTCCGTCCCGTCTTTCCATTCGTTACTCTATGAAAAATCCGCTTGACCGCGTATGGAAAACGCAACGAAACTCGGAGCGAGAAAACTTGATACTTCGCTAACTTTTTAAAAGGAACGCGCGGGACAAATATCAAGATTCTTTCGTCGACTTTCGTGTGACGTATTTTTTTCTTTTATAAGTTTTAATCGTCTGTGGGTTCACTGACAGATTGTTTCTTTTTAAATTATAATAGTCTATAATATATCTAGGTTTCTATGAAACATTATTATATTTCTTAATTAATTTGTTATGTACGGTATTACAATTTACATTTAGTGTTATAAATAATAGAACAGATAACGTTTACGATGGTACGTCATATAATTTTATCTAATAAAGTAGGTAAAACAGTAGATAAAAAACAGAGTAGCTAGCAAACAGACATAAAAAAACTAAAGCTATTAATATAATTTAATGTAGATATTTTAACTTGCAATAGTGTAATAATCGTACAGAAAACTCGAAAATCATTATAATGGTGTGATTTGTACCAAAAACGTAGTTTTCACATATATCCAAAAGACACGAAGTCTCGAAGTATCAAATATTCTAATTCGAATCCCCGATACTCAATCCCGAAGGCAAACCCTAAGCCGTTGCCTAGCAACGGATGGCCAGCGACCCTCTATCACTTCACCCTTCAGAGGGCCCGATAAACTGCAAAACCACACCCCTCCTGATAAACACGGTAATTTATGGCACCTAGCGCCCTAGCTGGACGCTGTTCTATGTACATACTTATAGGTTTTAAGGAATTCTCTGTCTATTTAGAGTGTGGGTAGCTGGCATTGTTAACCTTCTTCCCAAAATTGATGAAAAACCTTAAAGAACTTTTATATTAATAAATCTCTCAAAACGAAAATAATTACGTTATTTTTTTCAAGTATAGTACCTAAACTATTATATAGCATTAAAATCTTTAACATTTATTAAACATAAAAAAATTGATTCAGATAATCAAAGCATTTACGTTTCAAAATAAAAGAGATATCCAAAAACATCAGCTAAATAAAAATCTACCTTCGCCAACCCAAATCATAATTCATACCCGCAACTTCGAGAAACTCCCAACATAAACCGAGCACAAAGAAAATCGATAACTGGCCGCCTGACCAGAGTACATACATAAATATAAACGTCTATTTTACCCGTATGGCCGGTCGTCCGCC
>JADANM010005719.1:3281925-3295245 GCA_026213755.1 Eurema hecabe
ACAGTACATGCAACCAATACATGCATATTGTCTATTTCTAATGCAGTTTAGTGTCTAAAGATATCTACCGAATGTTCGAAACATTTCGATTTTTATAAGCAAATAGAATAGCCAAATAAATTCTCTGTTTAACAAACAATCGCTTAACCCGACTTTGCCCACGGATATCACGGTCATACAGTAAAACAAAAGCTCGAAATACGAGTCCAGCATTGTATTGTACGGTCTAAAACAAAGAGAAGTCACATGCAGCGCGCTTGTATTGCCCTTTGTGAAACCCTCCTGTTCTATCCTTTATTGTTTTGGGCGCAAATTAATCTCAGTTTATTTCTTTGATCGTGATTGTTTGGATAAAGGCCCACGACTGACAGCTAGGAAGTGACGGATATGTAAATTCAATAAGTTTTTGTTTTGGCGTATAATGGTTTTTAACAGCCGAATGTAAATTTAAATAATCGTTTTAATTACGACGTTATAAGCTTTCTTAGTTTTTGAAATACAGCATTATGCGACATAATACGGAATAATACTTAACATTGGATGATTTAGCTAAATCTTTCTTCTTTCTTATATCGAGAATTTTCGAAAGTACCAAGTAGTGTTTTAGCTGGATGTGTGTTGCTGGATTAAATGTGCAGTGCCAGAAAATTATCAAATGTTTTTCTTTAATTTGATATTGATCGGAATGTCGCACTATGACATATTATTATAAAACAACTGCGTTTCTAATTAGAGGAGGTTTTATTAGTGCTCTGTTAGTGTAAAATAAAGTAGGTATGCTCAGTATCGGCAGTTTATTTATGAGATTTATGCGAAAGCATGGGCTTAGGGGAGTCGAAGTAAATAAGTTTGCGTAACCATCGTCCTTTTAGTTAAAACTGGGAATCTGATATTTTGAGGCTAAATATATATAGATAGGAATAAGAAAGTAGATGATAAAATGCGAAAACTATATCATGCAGGGCTTTTCTATCTATATTTACAATACAAGTTATTACTCATTCTTAATCAATATGGTACTCGAATTTAAGTATAATGGCGAAAACTTAATTTTTTGTATAATTTAAAATCCATTTGCGCTAAGGTAACAACTGAATCCAGTTAATCTAAGTTACGTTCAAGTAGCTACAAGCTACGCGTATTTCTATTTACTATCAAACTATTCGAAGCCGAAACCCGAAACCTATATACAAGGAACGCTCATTTACTCGCAGACTAATTTATCCCGTCTAATTCAACCCTTAACAAGGCGTTGTCCGTATTTAAACATACGTGTATGTGAGTTAAGCCTTCTGAAAGTACACGAGCGCACACATACAGGGAAAAGCCGCAAGGCACGTAACATAAGGAGCTTTGAAATTAATTTAGCTCGGAACTAGCAGGCAAATGGATAGACGTGAGCGGAGGGGGGGGGGGGGGGGGGGTTGTTGGGCGCGAGTGGGTACTGGGTGTGTGTCGACTAAATTCGGCGTTTAGGCAAACCTTTGCGGCGAGGCCTCGCGAGTTAGGAGTAATTGTGTAGCGAAACGTGTAAGGGTTTCGTGAGTTCCATTACGTTTGTAGTTGACTGGAATTGTAATTAACGTTTATCGAGATGTGGGTACGTAGACTTATATATTGGGCGTTGAATACTTTCAGAAATTTTCTTAGTCCATAGCTATTTTCAATCTCTACTATGTTAAAAAAATAATATTATGAAGCTATTGCGTAAATTGCTAATTAATTATTAACTTATCTAAGGTAGTTTTTACACAAAATTGAAAGAATTTATTTCTTTTTATATAATATGGGTTACGAATATGGGTTGGCAAACGAACTAGCGAGCTTGATTTCTGTCGAGACTTGCCGACCATTTAAAAAGTAGTTGAAGTTTAAAAAGTAATTCTTATGTTGAAATCAAGCACTAAGTCGCATTACATAGTAACACAGCTGAATCCACGATGGTAGCAAATTTTATTTAGTCCTACTAACTCTAACATTTAAATTCCAGGTAGGTACTAAACCCATATCTATAGAGCATTAATAAAAATCCAATGTGTCGTCACATTGTCATATACAAACTTCGATAACCGGATAATCCGGCTTGTAATATCCGGCTGCCTCCTATTTCATATAAAATCTTCATTTCGCTTTGATTCGCCTCCAGTATTTTGTGTGAGCCTTTCGATTAGAGGAAATCTTATTTTTTATAATATTTAAATAGAGAAATAGATTAAAGAGATAAAGAGGTAGTGAAGAGTTGCATAACATTGTGAAATTATCTCATGTACCTATCAAAATATGGGAAACATCAATTAATCTTATGAAAAAAATCAGTGTTCAATTGTTTTGTAATGTTGCTTTTGTCAATATATGTACTTTATAATCGTCTGTCCTATACGTGGTTAATTTTAAACCGTAAACTTTCATTTTGGTACCTTGTGATGGGCTAGTGATTGACCACAGACCATCTGATGGTAAGCGTGATAAAAAGTGTAGCTAACTTTTGAACTTAGTTAGAATTCATGGCCTCCATTATAAGAAAATTAATTTAGTTAGAGACGATACAGACAATAGGTGGCAATCTTTAAACATAACCTTTTAATCCTGCTAAGTACTTACCGACTAGGTACTGGATCTACAAAATTCGACTTGTAATGTCGATCATCGAAAAAATATTAATTATCAAATCGTTATTACAGTCTAATCATTATTAGTTATAGTACGCGTCACGAATCTTTAGCGCTGAACGAAACCTGCGCAGAAGTCAATAATAAGGTATCGAGGTAACGGCGCGGCGCGCGGGGCGCTTGATCGTCGGGTGCGCGAGCGTAGATTGGTTGTCCCAGTCATGTTGTCTTTCACGCACCAATACGTAAATTACGAGCGCGATTCTACCGATGCGCAGCTATTCTCGTCAATCGCTAAACATAAATGATGCGTACTATACATAATACATGCAAGTTTGATTGTGACGGTGTTTTTTTTTCTATAACCCTGAGTGCAAACGCTCATCGCCACCCTTAAAAATAGGTCATAAATAACGTAATATAGTAGTTATTCTAATACCACAAATATCATTTTATATATCCCCATATTACTACAGAGTTAATAAAAAACTATTCCTAATACCTACCTTCCTACATACTCGTATAATACAGTTTATTCCGTTTGGAATGGCACATCAAACTCGAACATAAAACTTTTACGGCTACATCGCCACACTTGCGCAAACACATTACATTGTGGTATTCCACGTTAAATGTAATTTCATTGGGATAGTTTTGAACTTTAGATTATTATTGTTACCATATACCACCTACGTATAAATATAAGTGATATAGTCCTCTGCTAGGATTATGTAAGATAATAGACAACACGCAGAGGCCCCTTTGAGATATGACTAATGATTTTTTAATAAATTATATGATACTTATAATAACGAGGCTTAAATATTTAGACGTAAATCATGCATTTTTTATTTAATGGTGTTTAACTACAAAACCTTAGTCGATCTGTAAATAATACTTCTTTATTATAATATAACTTTTTTTATGAATTAGACATTATTAAAATTATAACCTAAAACCTATTTATTTCTAAGCACGTGTCATTTAACCATAAACAATTGAACTATTCTCTTTTTTCTATACAAGTACTTACATATTTAAATAAAATCCCATGTAACGTCATCGTAACATGTCTCGAAGTTTTTAATATTCCAAAGCACACTCTACCCGGTACGCAACGTAAATTAATGTAATAAATTTAATTTCGTAATTGACATAAGGACGTATGAGGGTCAAAGATAATCTGTGGAGGCTCTTGACGGGTTTAAATTGAAGAGTATTAGACGTTGCCTCCCGCTACACTTATCCGAGGAACTCTTATTAAATCCTCCTCAACTAATCCTTCAGTTGTAGGGTTGGCAAAAAAAATATTTTATTCCATAAATTAAGTATGGAAAATTGTTGATTTTTAGTTTTGAATAGGGCTTCTTTATGCTTACATTACATTTTTAGTAAGTAATATAATCTCAGCGTTTTTTTTAATTAGAATGCTTTTCCATGTTTAAGTTATATGATGCAAATTCCCTTATTCCTTACAATATGTTTAGAGATATTAATTCATAGATGTTAATATTAATCATTAAATTTAATTACGTCGATATTGTTCTAGTATAAACCTAATGCTACTCATATAGAATATATAAATTATTGCGTATGGTAGACATAAATGAGATAATAGAAAATTATTAAATAAACAAACTATTTCTTATAGCCACCAATGTACTCTTCAAATTTGAATAATTAAACATATTTTACGCACCAAAGTACACCTATAATAACATAACATCTAACAAAAAATTTTAAATTACCTGAATAAATGAATTCATAGACCTGCTTACATTCTTGCAAGTTGTAAAATAACAAAATATAAAATTGTATTTAATCAATCGTTGTTGACGGTACCAGTAATTAGTGGGGCTACATAGCTACATACATAATGTAATTATGCACGCTACATACATAGCTCCGAAACACTCGCCAAACAATTTGGAACTAGATGCGAAGTTGGGACCGCAGACGACGGCCATCTTGCCGTAACCATGGCAACGGACCACGAATTGTCTGTTCCACCTGAAATGTAAATAACTTCAGGTTTTGTTTACGAGTGCTGTACTGTACTAGATTTTAGCCAGAACACGTCTTAGTTAATTTGGGAATAGTCTTTTATACCATGCATTTGAATATTTAATTATGAATTACAACTTTAAAATTGTTAAACATTTTATTATTCGGTCATGTTCTTGGAAAAATAAACTGAAAGACGATCTTCCGTTTCACTTACCTGCTCCATATGAACATCATTGTAATAAACCATATATTACTTCAATATACACCTGAAATTGTCCCAAATTATTATAATTATATCATTACGTATTAGTAAATAATTTACAAACAAATTCAAAAGAACGACCACAATTATTCAGTTACGAAACATTTTACATACGTACACACTACTCCGTGAATTCGCGCGACAAACGCGGCAAATTTTCACTGACAGTTGACATTTAAAACCTGTCAAAATAATAACCAATCAATGTTTCCTGTACCATACCATATTTCATATTCCACCCAAATTTTATCCTAGTTTGGTAATATCGTAGTTTGCTAATTGTTCGTATTTCTTACAGCCAACTTAAATTATTATGACAGATATATGTATATATGTATTTTTCTTTGTTGCAGAATTGGGAAACAGGACATTGGCCAAATAATGGCAACACAGTACAGCCATTACACCGAGAACTCGATTGGATATCTGAGCTTATAGGTGTGTTTTCACTTAGGCTCTTAGTACGTAGCGAGTACAAGACAATTACTCCCATAGCCCTTACGTGACGTGACTACACATGCCGGTCACAAAGCTGCACTTCATTCCGAATGCCTGTCCACGCGCCTTCGTGCTCCCTGTATTGAGTACGCCGTCGACGTAGAACTTCGGATGTGGCATTGTTTAGCTTCTAGGAGGCATCTGGTCGTCTCTAAAAAGATCTAAAATATAAAATAAATATGAATATTTTCAGGACATTTATATACATCGCCATCTAGTTCTAAGCTAAACCGAAGTTATGGCAACTAGATAACGGAATAAATTACATATACATACTTTTCTTTTGTAAATACATACATACAATACATAGTTACACACAGACCCCAGAAAAATACAAATGTATATTACAAACATATTTTTCCGGTGTAGGAATCGAACCCACGACCCTTCGCGCAGAAAGCAGTTGTGCTACCACTGCGCCAAGCGGTCGTCAAATATTTAATAGTGTAGCGTTATAACTACGGTATGTGACAGATTAAAATTTAATTCGTTTTGAAGAATCGTACAGATATTTTGTTATTATCCTATCCTATTATCCTATCCTATTACTATTATAAAGGCGAAAGTTTGTAAGTATGGATGTATGGATGTATGGATGTATGGATGTATGGATGTTTGTTGCTCTTTCACGTAAAAACTACTGAATGGATTTGAATGAAACTTTACCACAATATAGCTTATACATCAGAATAACACATAGGCTACAATTTTTGAGGATTGTAAAGGAGGAAAGGGAGGGTCACAGTTTATATGAAAGTCCACGCGAACGGAGTCGCGGGCAATAGCTAGTATCAAATATATACAGTATATATCTACTTACTTAATGAATCCTCCTACGTTACGTGTATCCGATTGTACAAAAAAAACAAATTTAAAAATCGAACATTTTCCCGTTTAACGCATCCAACAGAAATTTCCTTCGCACTCCGTCCCACATGCCCTTCACTCCTTACCTCATGATGAAAGAACGTGTGACGTACCCCTATTGTGGTTTCCCCCCTCCCTTGTTAATGGTGATATGTACCTTTCTTATCATTGTATACGTCCCCTACTTTGTGCGATGCCAATCTTTTAACCTAAGTAAATCACATGTAATATTTAATGTCAACGTATCCGATTTTCACATGCAAATTGCCTTTATTAAGAAAAAAGGTATTTCAATTATAAAATATTTTCTGGATTAAACAATTAAATAACATACTATACACAACAGTTATATAATAAGTTAACCTTAAAACTTATACCTACATAGATATCATTGTTACTGTTGTTTAGAGAATTACATGTTTAAGACACAAAATAAAACTAAAGTTTCTTAAATATAATATAACCCTAGTAATATATTTTCATACTATATTTAAAAAAAGACAGAGCGATATACCAAAGTATAGGAAAGAAAAAGATGCGATTAACATTTACCTACATGCCTCAAAAAAGGTTTTACTAAAATCTAAAGTTTTTCCCGAGAAAGTTTATTTAGTTTTAACTGGCAACAAAAAGCAATCAGGGAAGATCGTGTATCGAAGATTGCATTGCGTCGTAATATATCAAAGGTAATCCGTTTAAGTTTAAGGGGCACTATATATCATGGCGGTACATAGATCACCCTGTTTGGTCTAAGGGGAGGCATCGGATGAAACGCTGGTACAACTCATAGGAGATATCGTTATCATTTTTCTATTAGAAAATATGACCAACATAATTTTGGTGGCTTATATCATTCTATGGAAGTTTTGTTTGAGTAACGTAGAGTTGTATAATTAAGTAATTTCTTCTTATATTAATTTTTATTCGACTATTCCTTATTCGACAATAAAAGAATATGTATTAACTTTTTAAATCAACAAACCATCTTGACATAAAAATATTTCATTGATGTTCACATTTGATAAATATATTTGGAAAATTATTAGAGATTAAGTTGTCTTAACTGTTATTGTTAAATGAGGGTCTTTATTAAATGGTTTATTGTACTTTTGTAATATCTTACAATTTCCATGACACTTTAACTTCAAATTTGCCGATTTCAACGATTTTTTCCTTCTTTCAAAATTATCCCGTACACGAATACAGACTTACTCAAAACATTTTATCTGTTATTAATTACTATTGCTATAAAAATATCTGCTTGTGTCTTGAATATGGCCGTGAGTTCGTCAACTAAGCAGGGGGGCGCGGGGGGGTAATGCTTTCCTGTTTGAAGGCACACGTTGCAAAGGGAAATCCTGTACAGGACAGAACGCTAAAATTGCCCGCTCACGATACGCGTCTATCTGACTATTTATTGTACAGATTATACAACGTAGAAGTTGTTTTTTTTTTCAATTTGATTGACACTTACGTGCCAGTGCTACACGTTCGTATATGCATAGATAATGTAGCTATAACGCAACTTTCTTTTTTTTTTATTTTATTGTTGCTTATGCTTTTATAACAAGTTTAGATCTTGTAATATGGTAAAACTATCTTCAACATATACGTATGATAAATACTTTAGGGTTCTTACGTACTTTAAGTACTAACCACTTTGCTTTTAACTGTGTTTATCATAAAATATAATTCAGTACAAACGTTTAAAGTTTAAAGCACATATGATTTTATTGACTACCTGATTCGGAACCCATTCAGAGTCCCTTCATAAATAACAATGTCAAGATCGGTGATTGAAAGCAAGATATGAAATAATACAAGTCAATGAGACCAAATAGAAGCAAGGACCATAATGTCATCACGAGATAGCATCTCTCAAAAGCATAGAGAATGTAGAGCACTCGAACATTATACTCGACGTGTGAAGTGTGAAATTGTTGATATTATCTATTGTCTGTGGGACCTATTTTTGTCTGTGCAACATTGACACAGATATTCAGAAGCGATTAATTTTTTTTTTGCTTTGAATGATAAATCATTTAATTAAGTTATTTATTTATCTATACGTATAGTCAGTATCTACTAAATATTTTATTAAAAATATTATTATTTTACCAATCTAGTCCATAATCTGTATTATTTATTTTATTTTTATTATTTTTCATAAGTTTTTTGCCTGAAAATTATATTTATCAAATTAATCGAAGACGATGTTAATCGAATTTAAAACTTGTAGAAACTTCTATTTTTGTTACTCTTAAACTTCAAAACTTAAATTTAAAAGACCACAATCCAATATACTACAGACAGTAGTAGACGCAAAAAAAATTAACCCTACAGCGCCTATTGAATCGGTGTCTCATTTCAATATCGTAACAAAGATACGTCTGTTTGGGGTCACGTTTTTTTAGGGTTGAATCCTTAATTTGCAACAAGGTGCATCGGGACATTTGAATACGTATAGTGAAAAAAGTCAGGGGTTAGGTGCATTATGAGGGTTTTTTGGGAGCTTTTTTCCCATCAACCGACAAAGGATGTTAGCGATGTTTGACACTGATGTGTTGGGAACGAATTGGTTTAAATCGAACACCGGACATTTGTCTACGAGGAAGAAAGGATTGTTGTGTTACATTTTTAATGGGTTCGAAAGTTTTTGAAAACCGAAGTTCTCAAGCTAAAGACGTTTTGTTCTAGAAGTTTCTATCTACAAATATAATGCTTATTACTCATTTATTAAAACTCGGTTAAACATTTTGTTATGGTGTGTGTAAATATGTATTCAACGTGCAGTATGTTAATGCAAAAGGTGGCCTCGTAGATAGGAAGCGATATCGTCCAGGAAACCAAAACTAGGCCATAAGAAAATGTTATTTAATATAGTATATATAATATGTAGCTAAATATCTTGCAAAATAAGAAAATATTTCCAAAACTTTTAGTTCTTTAAAAAAATCATTTACGTACTTAAAATTGCAACTACAAGTCAACAAAGATCTTATTTAAAAGGCATTCACTATTCCCAAAGCTTTAGTCTCTAAATAAGACGATATGTGTTACGTAAAGGAACCAGCAGATTCAGTGTACGTCATCTAATTACCACGGGCGATAAGCGTACGCGATACGAGGTATTACGATCCTTCTAACTTCTAAGAAAGATAAACAAGCCAGGCTCTGCAATCAGCGCGATGTTTGGTAAGCCCTGTTTCTTTACGTAGGTAAGGAACGTTGGATAGCTAAATTCGTAGTTCGAAATTCAAAATGTTTAATTTTTAAAATATCTTTAATGATGGCCAGACAAACTGTTTATTAGCTATGTAGTAAAAATAAAATCAGATAAAAAAATGAAATGCTTTATCGATTTGACTAGTACCTATTTAGGTGGGCTAAAATCTTCCGTCTTAATTAATTTTAACAAACACTATCTTTTTGTTCGTGAAAGTTAATTTATATAATATATGCTATGCAAATAAACTGACACTTAAATTTATATAGCCGATGCCGTGCTAAGATGAATTACGAATCTACCGATAATCGAAATACATATTACCTATCAAATTTAAAGCGTGGTAGACTACGGACCTACTATCAACATAATTAACTTATAAAAAAACGAAACTATATTTTTAGTAGTACTTATTGGTACTCGAACGACTTACTATACCGAAATTATTATAAAATAAAATCTAATATCGAAAAAATTATAAATAAACCAACCACACTATAAGTACATAGACTATAAATTCTACCAACTGTCAATGCAATGTTTTTAAACTGGCCAGCCGCCGTCACTCCCCCAGAATCGTAGGGCGCTACTGACCCTTGACCCTTTACCTAAATATGACCTCTCGGACCCCGGTCATTGTGCGCTGAATTAATCGGTTCGTACATACCGGCCAGTGCCCAGCCCCATTGTGTTCGTATTAGAGCTTAAGTGCACCGGGGGTTGGACTGGTTTGCAATTTTTCGCAATGGAAACAAGTTTAGAACGGTGCGTCAAATAGTTCCGTATCCAGCTCGTGTTTTTCGTTTTGTTTTTTTTTTGGTCATTTCCTTGCTATAGCTTTACGAAATACGAAGTTATTCATACAACATTAATTATTTCGATTAAAAAAACTATAATTTTCGAGTAAATTCACAAAAGGGATTTAATAATAATACCAACATCTCAACGGAACAACAATTTTGTAACAGCGACAGATGTTACAAACAAATTTTCAATCAATCCGTATTGATTCGCGCCATACCTGATACGCTGTTGACAAAGGACTTAATACTTTGGAATTCAAATTGCATAGCTGTTTTGCATATGCCGTACCCTTTTAAATAACAACAGTTATTAATAATAGGAAATCTATTGCACCGGAAGCGTTCCCCTCTAACCGTTGGCGAAAATAAATCAGTTGGCAAAATTAGCATATTAAACTTTTACTAAACATAGCACAGGGTTATAGGTAAACTCAGTAGTGATTTATTAATATAAATACATTTTTTAGTCACTCATTAAACTTTAATATGAGGGAAAATCTCCAAAAGTAGGTACAGCTTTTGTCTATATTCTTTTCTTTTGTAAACAGTACTCTAAAATCTTAATGTCTTTTAAAGGAGTCTTCTATAACACCAAGAAATATATCGTATAATCTGTGTTATTTTATAATTGTATAAAAAAATATATTTCATTTATTAGATAACTGTTATGTATACTTGTTAAAGTTCTTTGATGTGAAATAAAACAATAATTAAATTTTTAATTTCGTTTCATTTAAAAACCATTCCATCACCATTCTAAATGGTGTGTAAAAATTCTATCAAATAATCAATATTTTAATTTCTATGAGTTATTGTCGAATTTCTATTATTTTATTGAATTTCTGCTAGCAACACGCCCGATAGTCACCTCTAATCTAAAATGTATGAGTAAGCAAAATAATAATAATAGGTATAAAGGGCAATAACAATAGCTCGCAGTACATAGATAACGGAAGTATCTACAAGATTTAAATTTCATTCAAGCTAAACCCTGTCACTCATCGGATCCACAAAAGGTGTGCGCTTATGCAAATTTTTTTCTAACCATTTTAATCTTACACTCTCACTCCTTGCAATAAAGTCCAAATTCAAATAACGACACTAGTAATAGAAATATTTGCATTAGAAAATCAGCAAGCGAATATAACAACTATACCTATGATGCAAGGATTATTTTGGCGTAAACTCGCCCATAATTTAAAATAGAAATTCTATCTAATTTGCATGGCGCATTGTAAAGGTACTATTAAATGGCCACAAAAGATTTTTTTTAATAAACAACATTGCAATTTGAAAATAGAACATCTGCCGGAGCGTTTATCGAACGCGATTGCGAAATTTGAATATCGCGCTCGGTATAGACAATGATTTGTTTTTTATTGTTTTCATTTAGGTTGCCATTATAAAACTATTGTTTTGTAATAATATTCGATTGAATTATTACAAAAAGAGACATGTTATTAAGTGAATGCAGTCATTTCGATAATGGTAATTTCATTAATGGATAGTGTAGATTAAAAATTAAAGAGAAATACCTATACCGAATAAAAACCAAGCGTTGAGGAACCTTATAGGTACATTTTATACGATTATTTACGATTCAAAGGTGTTACTAAAGGCTAGGCGTAGGCTACCTAATTGAGTAAAGATACTTTTGACTTTATATCAGTCGGAAATCTGAGGTTATTAGTACCGGTGCAAAAAAGGCTTATTTCTACTGAACCCACTTGTAATAAAGCTTAGTACGTACCTAGGTACACACGCACTCATGATATGCATAGACCCAGTCCCAAATAATGCAGCTTTTTGATTTAACCTAGTAATATCAGGATTTTATATTATTAAAGATTGATTGAGATTACTTATAACGTAAACCATTCTGGACAAGTTTAGATGCTATATAGCTTACAATATTTAAGCTATATATTTATTATGTATATATGTATTATTATTATATTTATAAGTATCTATTTTAAAATAACTTTTTCTTATCGCCTACTACCGGTTGCCTGGAAGATATTGCTTCGTAGCGATAAGGCCGCGAATTGGCTGTTCTATTCCTTGTATGTATACTCCTTTTTTTGTGTCAATAAAGTGTTTTTTTATTTTTATTTTATTTAAGCTATATCTATAAATTCAATTACATATATAGAATAAGTGATAGGTATATTATATACTCAGCTTGTGTATTTATAGCATTTATGCAGGTTTTAGGTCACCACTTTATTATAAACCTCTAGATTAAAATTTATATTGCCAAATTTCACCTACTCTCACTTAAACAATTTCAATTCAATTCTTGTGACTGGTGGCAGCTCTGTGTTGCAATAAACCTATTACTAGTTAGATGATATTTTGTCCAATTGAACCTATTGAGGTTTAATTGTGTAATAGCGCAGTGGAGAGGAATTTATAATTTAGAAAAAAAGTACCTTAGTGGTAGGTACTATTGTTACCTATGAGTAATATTTACGATATTGTAACAATGTAAGATTATCAACCATTTAAGCACCTAAAGATTCGTTAGTAAGGCTAAATAGATGAGTATTAGGTAAATACAATTTAAAATGAAGATTATTATCATAACCCTATTGGGTTTTTTTCTATTTTCTAATATGATTCTTGATACACACTTTTTTAGAAAAAGGATTTCGTCTTTATATTTCTTTTTTTGTTTTACGTATAGGTATTTTGTTGTCTGAATCAAAAAGCTTAGCCGACCTATAAAATATATTTTTTGTAGGTACATATTTTCCACCCTTTTAACATGTACATACTACATACAATATAGTGTAATCTGTAAAATAATTATCATTATTTCAGATAAATATTGAAAAAGAGTTTAATCGAAAAAATAGTATTTTCTTTATTTCATTACATCCGCTTCATAAATCTAGCCGACCAGTTCCAAATTAGGCACGCGCTGTGATTATGAATCAATAGACAAAATTGTAAACATTTATTCGCAATCAAACACGCTTAGAACTGGAACAGACAATATATTACAATTCGCCAAAACCAGTTAATCTAGTTTTTATTGCTTGCAAC
>JADANM010005719.1:3336115-3378360 GCA_026213755.1 Eurema hecabe
TATTCAGTGTCAGTTAGATTCCATTGAGGCCCTTTTATTGTTGTTTGCTTTCTAATGTTAGTGATTTTACAATTTCGTGCACTCTTTATCACAACTCTTTGATAGAAAACCAGTGAAAAGCAATGACATCAGAGGCCTATAAATACCTTTTTTTCACGGGGAGAAATCCTCTTACGGATAACCGCTATTTAAAATAAATGCCTATCATCGAATTAAATCTTAAAACTACCAAATATATAGGAAAAATTAAAACTGTTTCCACAAATGATATTAATGAACAATGTCTTAATTATTATAGAATACTAAAGTTTTAGTAGGTAACTAATTTTAATATAAATGTGCAAAGCAGTCATTGTATAATCCACTATTGCCGGGAGGCAACCGTGGCTATCTTTCAGTCCCTTCGAAATGCCCTCGGGACGAAGAAGGGTTCAGATTGGCTTTTGTAGAAATCCACAGAATGTTAAATATAACAATTAAATTGTCTTTGAGAAAGCAAGGCTTTATAATGCCGTCTTGAAATAGCTACATATACCTATTATACAACTATAATAAAAATCTTAGGCTAATTACAACTAATTAGCCTAAGATTTTCTTAGAGAACTCTTTTTAGCTAAATAGAATTCTCTCATATGTTTATATTAAAAAGAGGTCAAACATGGGAATTGATTACCTTGGATAATTTCTGGATCCCCAGATATTTTAAATTATTGTAGCAATAGAAATCTACCATATACCTATGTATTTTGTTAGTGTCATTGGGAAGCTCAGAAGAATTATTTAACTTCTATCACTATTACAGAAACACTTATTTCGAAAAAGCACATACTAGTCAAGATCAAATGATGTTCTCATTTTAATTATTTATATGTTAACAATTACCGGTTCTTCAGTGTTTTATTGAGTGGGAAAATCAAAATATGTTTTTAATCAATAATTGTTTATTAATATCTTCAATGAAATTAATATAGATTATGTAACTATAATAATAATAATAAAGCCGTTTATTTCCAATGCTAAAGATATCATCAATTACAAGTAATAAACTTAAAGCTACAACACTTTTATAATAAAAAAAAAACAAAATATTTATATGTTGTAACTATACAAAGTTTAAAATGTCAAGTAATATAGGTAATTGAATGAATCCAGGAAACAAGGAAGTAGGCCAATCATTTAATAGGTCGTAAATACGCCGGAGCTTTCGCATACCCATCAAAAAGTCATTAGAGTGACCCGCAAAACTTAATGGCGTTTCGCTGAAAACATACCCATACACCTTACATACGGCATTTCAATGTACTCGTTACTCGAGTGTTTTGATAAAACACTATGTAAAATATACTGTTTTCAGATTGTGTTTTGTTTCTTAGTACCTAGTAGTACCTATTATTGTTTTCTCGATTTTTAGCTCTTGCCCACAAATTTGTTAAGTATTTTTGTGTAGGTAACTACCTCGTGCCCTTTATAAGAGAAAAGAGAGTAGGTAAAGGAAATTCTCGAAACACGTTCATTGTACAATATTATGTATGTAATAAATAAACATGTAGAAAAAGTAATTAAGGCAAGTTGAATGACAGGCTTAATTTCAAGAGATGCGTTTTTATTCTTTATTATTTGTATAATTTAATATACTGTCATTGATTATTTAAATAAATAAAATAGTTCTATTAATGAATTTAGTTAGGTACTGTAACGAGCGAAACTACAAGTCAAAGTTCATCTCAATGTTACTTTAACGTAGGTAAGTTAAACAATTAAAAACACCCTTCTATCCCTTGTATGTACAAATTAGACAATAAAATAGACTTGAATTATGAAAACTATTATGAAAATCATTAATTAAATAACTTTCAAAGTGGCGACAACATTTTTTTACAGTTAAATAATGAAGAAATAAGGAAACATTACGTTTCTTTGCAAGATAAACTGTTTTATTCCAGTCATTTTCCTCAATTAGCTTTTCCTTTGTGAAAAAGCGCTTAGATTATTTTAATTTGATTATCTAACAGGAAAGAACGCTAAAAGCTATGGCGTATTTTTCTTTGTTGATAAGTTTTTTTATATTTGTTTAAGAAAGCCTTAGATACTATCCTTTATTATTTTGTAGCTAGCTGTTGCCCGCGACTTTATCCGCGTGGACTTACAAATAAACTTTGACCCACTATGACCCTCTTACAAACTTTTTCAGTAAAATGTAGAGCCTTTGTCCTTTTCCAGGTTCGAGTCTAGACTATCTGTGTACTAAATTTCATTACCATCGGTTCTGTAGTTTTGGCGTGAAAGCGAGACAGACAGACAGTCCCGTCGTTACGAGAATACTGTGAATTACTAAATCAACGTCGCACATCTCTACAGAGCTAATCTAAAGTTTGCGAGTGTAACAATGATGGAACAAAGTTTTTCATCAGTAACCGTGTTACAAACAATCTCAACGGATATTAAAGTTGGCTCGTAATTTCAGTTCTGCGAAATCGCCTCAAGGTAAACAGGGAACGGGGAGGTCTAAGAAATGGCAATTTTTAAAAGTTAAATCAATTTTGAATATTTTCAGGAAAATATTTAAGTTTTGGTGTTTATTTCAATGTTAGTCAATACACAAATACAATCTATAAGAAAATAAAAATCTTTATTATTTTTATTTATTATCCTACCTCTTGAATCCTTTCTGATAAAAAAATCAAAAACATTTTCTGTATGGAAGTACGCCATTTTAATTGAACAAGAGTGTCTTATCTGTTTTGAAAGGACTATGTGCATAAAATTTTTTTATCTGTAAACGTGACGGGAAAATCAATGTATCAAAGTAGCTCTGATACAACTGTCCTCATGTATGCTTAGATTTTTAAATCTGAGAGAGAAAGAGAAACGTTTATTAATATGTGTTATACATGCATGGTATTTACAATTAAAATAACGCGTATTATAAAGTAAAATAAACAATTAGGTACTGTAATTTAATGAATTGTAAGAGATAAATAGCTTTTTATTTTTATGATTTACCTACTATAAAGAAAGAAAAAAAGGTTTTAATGTGTAATACATGAATGGTAATGAAATAGGAAAATACTTAGGTAAAACCTCGCGTGGTAGGTCTAGAATAAAAATAAAAACCATGTAAAAAGGGATCCTAATTGTCAAAGGTAGCGTAGAGAGTAGTAGGTAGTAGAGATTTAAGGCGGTATCCCGGGAGAAACCAGGAGTAATGAAAACCGTTAAAAGAGAGAAATTTCCCTCATCAATCAAACGAGTTCGCCTGCAATTTATATCCAAGTTCCACAGATTTATCACGCGATAATGCATCTTAGGATTGAATGGTTGATGCTTGTTTCATAGTCGAGCGTCTGTGCTATTTGTTCTATTGGAACTATTAACTTTGACGTGTTTACTTTGTCTGCTGTATCTATACCAATATAATAAAGAAGTAATGTTTGTATGTTTGTTAAATTGTAAGGGGTAATCTCGGAATCTACAGAACCGATTTTAAAAATTCTTACACCAATAAAAAGCCATAGTATTGCTGAGGGTCATAGGTTATAATTTACCTAACAAAGTTACAAAAATAAGGGTTATTATTTATTACCGTTATACCCAACAAAGTGGGCACGGGTCAGCGAGTATATAGTATATCACTAAATGCAACAGAATCACTGTTGAAAATTCAGAATATTATAATATTTATACATGAAAAAAGTCACCGTCCCACGAGCGTTAAGAAATATCAATTAATAAACTATCAATTATGTAAATATTTCGAAAATACGTCAACAGGTACACAGGTACAGGTGTTAGATGCCTTCGTGAATAAGGTTCCTCTAATTTTCAAAACTTCGTGGAAAAAGTAGCATAGTATTGCGGTATGACTTATGTATAGGTATTAGGCAGTATATGCACGCGCAACCATAGACTCAATTCGTCTATTCTCTATGCTCGTTCATACTTCATTCGCAACTCGTTCACCGTTCAGTAATTAGTCAACGTCAGTCCACAATAGACGCCTTCATCTGCCGTCCACTGGTTATTTACGAGACAACGACATTATCAACGCTCTTTGCTGCGTGATTAATTAATTTTCTAGTGGCTTTTGTTCAAGACCACAATAACTTTTCGTCGTCTCGTGAAAAAATGTATCCAAGATTTCGTTGAAAGATTAAAAATTAACACTGAAATAACTAATTATCTACCTTTATATACATAATAGAAATGTATTTTCTTCTGGGGTTATTTACCCAGCTTACGCTCTAACTTTATAAACTTATCTTGTCTAAAAATGTGATTGTTTCTTAATCTTAAAAAAACAGAAGGTCGCTTTAACTTAAGTTCGATATACAAATTCATTAAACCCTAGATTAAATCACTTTTAAGTTATGTTTACTTTGTGACGAATAGAAAATACAAATGAAAAAAAAAGTTAAATGTTTAATATATAACATATGTGTCATTATTATATTTGAAATCTATCCTGTTTGTTTCACAATAAACTATCTTTTCATTCTCTCAATATGTTACTTTCAGATAACGTTGGTCAATAAAAGCGATCCAAGTTCAGACTTATTGGCACCAAGTTGTCCTTCAATGTTAGTCGGCGCCTCACAGTCGCATGAATTCATATCTAGTAGTTATATAATGTAGATAAAAATAAGATTATTGTATAAATATTAGGTATGTTAAAGATTTCATATCATTAATTATATAATATCTTTAATTCATATCTTGACTCTTAAAATATGTATGTACAAATTGCAGACTTCGGATGTCATATATAAAAATGTTTTTTAAACCTCGATGCCTAACTGCAATGCCTACAACCCCAAATTAAAAAAAAAATCTTTATATTATGTCACTAATAAGTTTACAAAGAAATTTTAAATACAATACACTTTTAATTAGTTTTCTTGTCAGTTGTCCATTGCAGCGCAACAATTTCCCAAACAAAAACTTTCATTAATAAAATATTGAAACAAAACCGTGAATATAAAACATGGAAGGGTAAAGGGTCCTTCTGTGGTCAGGACAAGGGTAGGTATTTATAAAGTGAATAAGTAATGAAGCTATCTTCATTATGCGCCTCGCCTTGTATACTCCTGACGAGTGACGACCTCGCCTACGTAGTATACTTTAAACTTCATTAAAATCTAAATCTACTGGTATTTACTAAAACTTATATCACTTACAGGTAATAAATAGTTTTTGATCAGTTCTTTATTTTAATGGATTCATCTGCTATACGTTTAATTGAACAGCTATTATTATTAATTACTTATTATTTAGTAGCTTAAAAAATGCACAAAAAAACAAAAGTTCTAAAAGAAGCAGTAAATCTTTACTAATATTATAAAGAAGTTAAGTTTGTGTGTTTGTTAAATTGTATGGAGTAATCTCGCGATCTACTGAACCTATTTTAAAAATTCTTTCACCAATAGAAAGCCACATGTTTGCTAAGTGTCAAAGGCTATATAAAAAAAGGATTGTTAACATTATACCTAACGAAGTGGGCACGGGTCCGCTAGTAGTAAGATAAGTTACGAAACACAGTTTTACTAATCTTAAAAAAATCTTACCAGTTGCAACAATCGTGCTAATTTGATTAAAAATAATAGAAATATAGAACAAAATTTTACTCTTTTTGATCAAAAATAGTTGAATTTATAAAAAATTTGATGCGCGTTAAAAACTCGAGGATGTTTTTCACCCAAAAAGCGCGGAATTCAATCAAAATATGTAACACTATGTACGGTGATATTCGTATCAGAATTGAATTCAATCTATTGAGCAGACGCCAGCGGTACAGATAACGGTGATCGTTTTATTCAGACGTAGCGGCGCTACGGCGCGGAAAAATTATCATAAACGTGTTTCGAACCGTTATTCGATATAACTACAACGGTTTCTCCTCAGACCTTAAAGTGAAACCTGAAGGTTTTTTATTACAATTAATGTAATAAATCATTACCTACATAGTACAAAATAAAGTCGCTTTCTTCTATCTGTCGATATATGTATATGCTTAATTCTTTAAAACTACACAACCAATTTTCATGGTTTTTTTATCAAGTAGAGTGATTCAAGAAGTTTTGTCTTTAATACACGTGTGTAAAACCGCGGTGCTAGTTAACTATATAGTGAATAAAATTCTCGGGTAACCATTTAATAAATACATATTACCTTTGTTATATGTTACGGAACCTTTCACAAGAGTACTAAAGAAAGGTTTCATTAGAAATGAGTCAGACAGTCTTGTATTTGCAGCCCTGCAGTTGCAGGTAAGTTGCCTTCCAAATGAAACTAGCTAGTGTTAGTAGTTAGTAGTGAAATTATTTTCTTCATACGTCATAGTTGCGTCCGTTAGCGACACACTTATTAATTATTACTTAATTTTAAAGCGGTTCAACAAAATATATTTGTTTAGGGAACTTAGGGAACCTTATATACACATTTAGGGCCTTTAATATATAATCATTTATAAATCTGAAAACTATAGATGAATGATATAAACTATAGAATAATAGTTTTTTTTAACAAAAATTCTCAACATTCCCCAACATTTAAGACGAGGGATATTTTGAGACATTGATGCGGAAGTGTTTTCGGGAAAAATTGCGTGGGCCCAAATATAACCTATTGAAGAAAAACAATAGTGACAAAGTTTTTGTTTTTGGGTGATTGATATTTCCCCAGAGCCTATTCCTTTTAACATTTTTCATTTTATTTTCTTCTACACAGATACTATGATGAATCGTTATTTATTTATATTTTTCTTTTTAAAAAGGATGTTAAATAACACAGAAAGCTAGTACGAAACATCTTACGAATATATTGTAATACTAGCGGACCCGTGCCCACTTCGTTGGACATAATGTTAACAATCCTTTTTTATATAGCCTATGACACTTAGGAATTATTATTCCTATTAGATAGCCATATTTGGCTATCTATTGGTGAAAGAATTTTTAAAATCGGTTCAGTAGATCCCGAGATTACCCCTTACAATTTAACAAACACACAAACTTTACTTCTTTATAATATTAGTATAGATAACTACATATACACATTGAAAGTTTGTGAGAGTGGATCTCTAGATGCTGTTTACTCTTTCACGAAAATCTATGTAATATACAAGTTATTAACTCGGGAACAGCAATCACGCGAGTAAACCCGTGGGACACGGCTAGGTTTAAAATAAGTGTAACAAAATAAGTTAGTATATACCGTACATTATCTTAATAAGTTGTAAGCTACACATCAAAGAGATACCTTACAATTCTAACTTATCTTTGCTTATAAATATTTAAGTTAAAGATGTCAAAAGTTAGTTTGAGGCAAGAGCAAATCTGATGAAATATTAATGAACAAGGCGGTTAATTAATACAGTCAGTCTAAAGATGGAAACAAGACGTGTACTTAGTAACAATTACCGATAATAATATGTAGCAAAATCAACTGCTAATACTAAATGAACCGTAGATTTTTTTTAATATCTTAAGGTAAATATTGTTATTTGTATATATTATGATAATTTCACTTAATCGTTAAAATATATTATACTCTACAAAAATGTCATGTATTTTTCCCTGCTATAGCGATTGTTCGTTATATGTATAATGATACAAACTTATTTTACCAAAAATACACGAATGTATGAGAGAAATAGTTTTTTGAAAATACACAAATATTTATTGTTAGTTATGCGAAGTAATAACGGCGAATAAATAAAACAAAATGTTCAATCTACATGCCGCCCAAATTTTATCTAAATTTTGTAGCTCCATATTTTATTAATTACACATCCTTACATATATTCAACCATTCGTCTATCTCATTAGTATTTATCTAGCGAGGATATTTAAATTAACTTTTGACATATTAAAGATTAATATTGATTAAAATAAAAAAAAATCAGTTTACTACGAAGGTGACAACACTAACGCAACAAAACACGCATGGATAAAATGAATTAAGTTTATAACACCTATATAACAACCAACTCTAATTATTATATTTATTTAACACATTTATCATAATATAGAATACAATCATTTTCTCTTTTTAAGAATGATGCTCCCGCTTTTTTTTTTAAAACCGCGGTGAAAATTGAGTGAGCGAGACAAAACATTCAAATCATACATTTGCCACAGACACAATATTTAGCAATAATTTGTCAATTAAAGAAGCATTATAATTTACAACTATACTCATTTAGTGAAGACTTAATATGCATTATTTAAGATACGTAAACAGATATTAATTGCAGAATTATTACACCTAGCACTTACCTAACTCAAAATAAGCCATGGCAATGTTTACTATAGAATCAGAAAACTCCGCTCCTTATATATTACGTCGTTATCTGTAATAAATGTATTGTTTTCAGGACGTAACTGGCGACCTTTGTTTAATCAAATTGACTATTAGGCGATACGATGTTGCGGCGGGCCACTAATTGCCATTGCTTTAATAAACTACATTCTCACTACATTGTTGGATATAATTGGCTTGTAGGCATTTAATGTCAAATAAACTAAACGATCTTTGTAGTTCATATGAGGCTTATTATTAATTATCACAAACCTAAGGACCTTTATGATTATATTATTTTTGAAAATAATATCAAATAAACTATATTCTAAATTTACCTATATTAGGAAACTATTATACATCAATACTTATTTGACTTTTAAGATATCAAATTACAAAGAAATTGTAAAATAAAATTTTGTGAAACTATTAATTTAAAACTAAATAATAAAGTCTAAAAACAAAATCCCAACTCAGACATCTCAAATATCAAAGCAAGCAAAACAGAAAAGCAATTAGCAAAAATATATTGTAGGTCAAAGGTCGCAAAACGTAACGTGGTTGTACTGAAGTTTAATTATATAACAAGACACAAGCCAAGTTAGATGGAGTCAACTTTGATTAAGTGCTTAATCCAGTCTTGTTAGCAGTTAGCCATTTAATATGAATTACTAAAATCTAGGTACACTACATCTGATACAAGAACATTGCCTTAATAACTAGGAGCAACATTATATTTTGATACTAATAGTAATGAATATGAATTTTCTATATAGGTATTTATTTACAACAAATATAAGATACCGGGTGAAGGTCTCTTTCGCAGGAGACCGACTGGGTGGGTGACATTCAACCGCCTGAACAGTGATGTACAAATGTCACTGTGCTCCGATCTGAAGAGCACTGTAGCCAGCGTGATTACTAAGCAATGAGTCTTAACATCTTATGACTCTAAAGTGGGGAGCGTCAATGTAGTGCACCCCTGCCCGGAGCAAAGTTCTGGGTAGCACTTCGTTGGTTATGGGCAGGAGTTTCTCTTACCATCAGGAGGGCGTCCAGCTAGTCTCACCACTTTATAGAAAAAAGAAAACATAATATCTAAGTATACTATGTCAGTAAAATACTTGCATTTGTAGTATTATTTATTATACTTAAATATTTTTATGTTTCAGCAAATTTTGGTTTGCAGATATTTACAAGCACTTTTCAACGAAGATTCTTCAAAGTCAAAGACAATACATTTTGATATTTTGCATCCAACTAGGCTACATTTAGTAACACTTTTATTGTTTTTGTAGTTTCAATGCTAAGTTCTATAAATTGTATAATAAACTTGATAGAAACAATGAAACTATACGTATAACCTGGTACATCAGAAGCGGCGTAGCTTTTTTTCGGAACCACTAAAGTGCAAAAGTTATAATTAGATGTAAAAATAGGAATGTTGGTCTATAACGAAGACAGAAACTGGCAAGTTATAAATGTTACTGTAAAAAAAGGTTTAGTGCGACTTCAGCTTACACACCAAGGGTACCGTATTTAAGCTTTATCTTACAACTTACAAACTTACGGCTTTTATAATTTTTTCTTGTATTTCTATAGTACTATGCTTTATGATGGTTCATACGAGGAGGTAGGAGATCAATTTACAGTGGAGTATAAAAGGCTATATTCATTTTATTAGACATTTGTGTTTTTTTTCACTTTTAAGGAATGAGTTTGTTACTAAGAATCTGAGGTTTAATTTAAAATTGATGCTTTTACCATTTCTTGAAATAAAGATTAAGAATTTCATCTTTTTTCGTTAGAGGAACAGACTCCGAAAATACATCATGTTAATATTGCAATCTGTACGTGTCCAAGTGAGTTTAAAGTTTAAACTGTAAATTAATTTCGCTTCCGATAGATATCAACCTAAAAGGCTCGACGTGACATCGGCTGTGACGCCAAGCCTTTGTACAAGTTAAAATTATTTTTAACATTTTGTGGAGCGGAGTGACATGGTATGTTACATTTTTTAAATCTTTATAAAAGCTGTGTTTGTTATTTAAATATATTTACAATTTTATTGAAAAATTGTGTACTTTTGAGTGGGTTTAAAATAATTATTATCCACATAATTCATAAGACATCCTAGAAGATACTGAATAAAGTAAAGAAGACATTTTGGTTAAGGACTTTTCTTGTCCTGCCAAGAGAAGAAACATTTCAATTCATTGCGCTTTCTACTGCATTTTGTAGCAACACTCTGAGGAGTATTCGGAATATTATCCGCTTCTAAGTTAAAATGTGATAAATGACTGCACATTACAGACTGCAATACTAATAATATTCTGCACAACCTCGACAGCTGAAAGTTAACGACAATGCACTTCAATAGAAAATTTGATGTTCAAATATAACCTTGTGGAATCAGTCTTCTCATGCTCGTCGAAATGCTTCAAATCAATATGAGAGGATTTTTAAGGAGCGTGGAATGCCTGCCTAGTCCGTCCCCCGAATGGGTGCGCGATATAAAACCTGAGGGTTCTAGGTGGAAGGGCACACATAACGTTCTCCCCCGAAGAGGACGCGGTATCCGTAACAGTTATTCATATATGTTGAACTTTTAACATACGATTAAATTACTCATAAAAATGGGATGGACCAGACTTCTGCGACATAGGTTTTTGTGCTCTATATGTTTTATTACCACAATAAAAGAAATATTTTTCAGAAACGTCGACGTCATAGTAAATACACCAAAATAACTCGATGGAAAGTTTCCCGTAATCACCGAACTTTGAGGATGTTATTTCCATAGGCTGCGCCTGTAGGGGACATGTTTAATTCATTTTGTTGGAGATTACGATCAAAGGCAGCCACAAAGGTGTTCGGCTTATGAATTTTTTAAAGGTGGTGTGTATGAGTTTTTCGTCAGATAACAACTGTTTATTCATTCATTGTTCTACTATTTTATTTTTTTACGTAATATGTTAATAAAGCTTCATTTATTTGTACTATGTACATAGACATATAGGTATTGGCTAGTATGGTAATTTTAGGCTGAACAAAAATATTGAAGAGTCATGTAACATGAATTAAGTTACATAGAGAAAGACTATACCTATATAATAGCCAAAAATAATATTTAATCTTTATGAAGAAGATGAAGAGATTTAAAAATTCAAGCATACAGAAGAAAGCGACTTTGATTTTGACTATTTTATGATTTCTGAAATAAATGGCTGGTAGGTATTATTTTTATACTCTATTCTAAGATAGCTTTTTCGATTAGTACGTACAATAAAGGCAAAACGTTATGTCCTTGCGCTAAAAGTGAGTAATCTTTTGCAGACGACAAAGAGGCGCCCGTCTGCCGACGAGATGTCTGAAACATAACCAATGTCGTTCTTTTTATGTAATTATATTTTATACTTTTCAATATGTATCTGCACTAATTATAAAGTCTAACGCAGTTTTTACTTGTGTATGTTTGTTATTTCTTCACATATAAAAGGTTGGAGCGATTTTAATAAAATTTGCTATGGAGTGAGCTGACACTCTGGATTACGAAGTTTTACTGAAGGCGAATACAAAATGTATTTACCCTAATAAATAGTGAGTAATCTCTTTAGTTTAAAAAATATTTCTTTACCAATATGAGAAATGTTAACGTTTGAGAGGATATTGTAGCCATAGTTGGCTGTTTATTACTTTTTTTACACAAAAACTAGGTACGGAATATGTTTGGATAAAGTTTGGCATGTATATTGATCAGGCCAGCTCCTATATAAACATATAGGACGTTTTCTCCCCGTATTGACACAGGAATTGAAACTACACGAGAAAAAAAGCGAGACAATAACAAATAAAAACGAAAAACATAAATGAATCGGGTTTTAGGCTTTTAAAGATAACTACTACTGAATGACTTTAAAATTTAATATTATTACAATAGAAGAATCATTATATTTTGTTGTATTAAGTAAGCATTGAATTGAGCTTACACTGTATCTTTATACATATAGCTCTCGTATAAAAGGCAACACAACCAGTCACTTTAACTGCATTACGTTGACAAGAATTTAATAGAGGTTACGCTTGGCTATTATTATATCCTAGATGTAGGAAACAGATCAAGGCTGCGGTCTAGAAATTTCACTCAGAAGCAAATGATTAATATCTGAAACAAGACCTACTTAGAATCTAGATCACTGTTGCAGTTTATTATATTATTTTTTATGTTTAATATTTGAATGGTATCTTTAACGAATTTATGCTTGGCCAGCATTACACGAGATGTGAGATTTTTTATAAGCCTATTAAAGTTTAAGATATCAAATCTAATTATTGTAAAGAAAATGTTACAATTTCACTTATTAAAATTTCATCCCTTAGATTATCTTTTTGAACATCTCCATTGTTTCAATAAGACATTGTAACTTTAAGAATTATCAAACAAATTGTAGAAAAACTGATACACATAGTTTAGTATCTTACAAACGAAACATGAAAAAAAGCCATGATTCCGTTTTATAACAATTTCGTTAATGTAGAGAATACTTAATTACAACAAATGACACGTGATACTCATTAAGCCCACATCAAATGAACGTATCATTGCCGTGATATTGAGGTGAATTAAAACGAATAAGGTTTTATTACAATAAACATGAATGTATACATTTCCCATGCACGAGTGAGTGATCAAAGTGCGGGCCGCTTTGATCATTCACCTGCCTCACCGCCTGTTCTTATTAACAATTTTATGAACCCATTTATAATAAATCACCTCATAATAACGTATGTGACGTTTTTAGTGTGACTAGTTTCATTGCTTCGGCAATGACATGACACGCGAGGTTTGATTACGATAAGCTTAACATTTGACATCTACGAAAACTTTAAAGGCAAATAGGCTATAAAGGCTTTAAACGCATTTACGGATATAGTCTTGTTTGGTTTTCTGTTAACTAAGGAGTTAACAGAAAACCAATAGTTGTTAGTCTTATTAATATAAGGTTCTTTATCAATCAAGCCTGCCACTTTAGAATAAAATACATTTTTGATCCAAAATAAAATTTACATACAATAAAAGGAATCTGTAAAACAAGTATAAACTCGTATTAGCTATAAAATAATTATTTACGTTTTACGCAATCACTTTCGGTAACCAGAGTCATCTTTTTCATCCTTTGTTATGGTTCTTTTACAATAAATCTAGATATTATTTTATTGAAAATATTCGATTTACGTTGTCAATATGGGAAGCGGCTGTTACCCGCTGAGTTGTTCGAAAAACACACATAAATTTGAACGTGGTGCGAAATAATGCATAAGAATGAGGAAATTATGCAAATCCTTTTTCGCGTAAAGTAGCTATATGATATGCGGTATAAAAGAAATTCAATAACCATGTGTAAAAAGCTGCTATAAATGTCGTATCTAATGATAAGAAATAGTGTAAGTTTACTTGTAATTTATATAAAGTTATAGGTAGGTAAGATAAGATTAAACTATATTCGATGGTACACACATACACAAAATCACACAAATACACAAGAAACAAGAAAAAAAGTATAATTAAGAAAACTCACACAACCAAAAGTAATACATTACAATAATGATAAGATGGTTTTCTCAGCTAGTGTTAGTTTATATTATATAGTAAAAGAAATAAAGGTGTTTACACCAGTTATACTATGAAAAGGGTTACACCCATTTTTAATGTACATACTTAATTCGTTTATTCCAAGTTTTGAATAAAAAACCACTTGGCGCAGTCAGATGTAAAAAATGGTTCTTATCTATTGAAAAATGAAAATTGATTTGTTAAAATCATTCACGACTCAGGGTTGCTAAAAGATAGGCAGATGTTACCCTGTAGGTACATTTTACGTAAGTAATTGAATTCGTGCTTCGTAGGGAGCAAGTACCTTGAAGTAATTGAGTTATTGAGTGATGTCGAGTCGGTAAATATTTGCACATTCAATTTACATTTGAATCAATTTTATTTGAAGACAAATTATCGGCTACGAGAGATTGTGATTAATTCGTGAATTGGTCTGTTTTTAGAGAGTTTTTTTAATTATTTTCAAACTAAATTGATCAATTACTTATTTAATAAATATAGGTACATTACGTCAATGGCCTGCGATTAATTAGGAATTAAAACAGGAACTATTTTTGTATTTTTAAATATTAATATTTACCTAATTCATTAAATTAAAAAGATAAATTTATCCGTTTGCTTTATAGATTTTTTTTCACCGGTTTAAAACTAAAGTTTTCCCTAGAAGATAAACACATAAGCATTAACATTAAAACAAAGTATATGGTTATAGCAATACCGGCGAAATCGCGGGGTGCGATGTGTATACAAACAAAAAGGAAGCGATCCATATATTTTATGATCCAACTTTCCATTCCGATTTTCCCGACTAGTTTTGTAAGTACTGGCGAAATAGTTTCGGTTGCGGCTTCTACTGCGGCTTTCGAACGAAAACTTTTGCTAACTACTGCTTTCCTGTGGTACACTTTAATAAATTGTGTGCTCTCAATGTAGGTATGATAAACATTATCATAACTTTTGCAGGAGCACAATTATATAATAAACTCCGAAAAAGGGTCAGGGAGGCGAATTCACTTCATTAATTAAATAATAAATTATTAACATATAATTTAACTTTGTAATATAAATTAATAGGGAAAATTTTAAAGTATTAATCTTCACTTGGACCACTGAAGGCTTTGGGTTCGCTTTTTACTAGTGGTTTTTTATCGAACTATCCACAACTGTTACTACATTTTAAGAATTTTTGTTCTCATGTAAGTGACTAATAATATAATTAATTAAGTCGTTATGAGAATATAAAGATCTTTAAACCTAAACCTAACATCACATACATACTACATAGTATTATGTATAAAATTGATTAGGGGTTTATGTTATTCGGAAGAGTCTGCGAAGGTACCCGGGATCCCCACTCGCTGCGGCAGAACGGTAAACTGTGGGGTTTTAGTCGGTGGAAGTCCGACATAACCCGTGGTCCTTTCCCCGAGGCCCATGGGTATGCTATGAGGATTTCCCCACTATAAAAGAAGGATTTCATAGTTAAATTTAATTCCACGATAACCTACAAAAGGTTTTTAGTTTTTAACATATTTAAATATTTCGTATAATTAAATTTATAACAGATTGCGATTTTTGGTTATCAGTGTAGGTACATTAATTAAAGAGGTATTTAATTTCAACTCTTATTCGTTTAAAAGCTTTAAAAACAGTAAACGATAATATTAAATATCAGGTTTAATCCTATACAAAAATGTACAATATGTATGTGCAAGCATAAAAAAGGCCGTCAACAATGTATGAATCATTTCGCAGTCTATCACCCGGTTATTGCCTTATCATAACGACCATAAAACTCTTGAAAGTGTAGGGTATGAAAGTGTATATTACACACATAGAAAGAGCGATAACAAAGCCATTTTTTTTCTTATTAAAGTATTTCATATAAACTCCAAAGGAATTAACTGTATGATTAACAATTAAACAAAATCCATTGGAATATTCAAAGTAAAAGGTTTTTTATAGCGAAATAAAATACAACACTTCGTAACGTAGTTTATTGAAAATAATTATTATTTCTTTTTCGCTTATATTACATTCGAAAATATTTCATATTTAGCATCTATATAAAACAAACGTTTCATGTATCATTAATATATTAAATAGGACATTAAAAGCGTTCATTTACATTTTTATTCTAGATAACTATAAAAGCTTAATTCTTATACTTTATACAATCGTACATACGAGTCCTCTTTCGTTTTTTTCTCTATATAAGGATTTAAATACCAATCGAGTTAAAGATGTATTTCTTCTTTAAGCGTGAACAAAACCAGATAATGAGTATTCATCTTAAGCAATGATATTATATTAAATAAATATGTTATAAGCGCAAAATTCTGAAGATGCAAAAACATCCTTATTAGAACGTCTTATCTTTAGGTTGCCGGTGCTTTCACACGCAACTGACAAACCTAACTAGAGATAGTTAGACAAGAATAAAAGAGAATTTTTCTTGATGGTTTTATCATAAATCTCTATTCTATCGTTTTGAATTATAGTATGTGTGCTGCCGCAGGTGTGCCGAACATTCTTTTCAGTTGATTTGTCGGTGTATAACATATCTATTAACTATAATATCATTGATCTTAAAATATTAAACTAGAAAAAATATGAAACGAGAGTGGTAGATTTTGTACTGTTTCTATAAAAAAAAATCATTGTATTGTCGTCGCTACTTTTTGAGAGAAAAAATGTAGTTAAGTTAATATGTCCATTCAGAGCAGAGAAATGCTTGGGAGAGACGAGATACCATGAGTTAACAGACATTCAATAGTTCTTACGGTCTATCGACGTTTATATTATCAACAAGCATTCCTTAAATATGCCATACATTTTGGTAAAGGAGAACAACAGAAAATACAATGCAAAAATGTTTTCATCGTTTCATACAAACTTAAATAAATAATATTTAATTATAATCTTAATAAATTCGTTTCAATGACAAACTAAATTTAATACGAAAAATATTTAGCTAAAATTTTATACTGTTATAAGTTTTAAGATTAACCTGATTTTTTTAAGTTTTGCTTAGTAATACGCATTTAAATTTGAATCTCAAGCTTTATTTCGACTTAACATTTATTGGCACTTTATTTATATGTAAGATGATTATGATTACCTCTAAGATTTTTTTACCTTTTAATGCTTAAAAAAAATTTTTTTCCTAACCTTGAGTCCTAACATTGGCGATCTCAGTATAAGCCTGGTAGAAACTAAACACAATTAAACAAAAATAAATTTAAGATTAACTTAGTTGCCGTTATTATTAAGAATTAAGATGACTGAGGTTAGAATGAAGACTGTTGCAACTATGACTATATTTTTATAATTATTATTTCCTATTAAAAATTATAATTAATGAGGAAGTAACCTTGTCTTCTGCATTAGTGCTGTAAAGAACTGAATCAGTTTTAAATTACTACTACGATAGTAGTATCAAGAGCGTGGAATATATAACATTAATTACTATATATATTTACGTTCTTAATAATCGTATTTAAAAGCACAAATATTTTAAGTTAAAAAAAGATTATTAAATACGTTTTCACCAACATTAATAACATAGACTTAAATCTACAAGCAAACACTAATTTAATTGGTTCCATCAAACGTTCAACTTCGAATTTATTCATACTTAAAATTAGTATCACCTTTGGCATAATCTATTTTAAAATAATTAATTTAATACAAAACTGTTTAATCTAGCGTTTTTAAATTAATCGAGACGTCGTTTTTATAATTGTTAAAATTAGCTTGGCTTTAGAATATACTAGTATTAAGTACATAAGAGCTTGGTATACTAAATGTATATGTCTGAAAAAGTTGAAACAGAAACGCTTAAAATAATTTCGTTTAGAAGAATAATGTAGGTGTTGAAAGAGAATTATAAACTCGGTTTTACGTTCAACATAAGGCACTGCCCTATTAATTATTAATATTTATAATTTCAAAGCAAAGTCTTGGTATTTACAATATTTATTATAAAATGTCAATGAATAATTTATACTAGGTAGTGTCGGATCGGTTTTGGGAACCCCAAAAGGAGCGCGGTATATTTGCGTACATAATTGACGTCTTTTGGAATATAAAGGCATTTTATCAAATCCTGTTCCTTATATTATAATAGTCTTACGAACATTCTAAGATTTATAAGCGATATAAGCTGTACATATTGTTACACCTACCATTATTACAACTTTATTTGTATTATAGCGATAGTCCACTTGAAACAAGATTGATGGAAAAGGATAATAACACTTAATGGAGAAAGAAGATCCTTGTTATGAATAAAATATTTTGAAGCGCAAATAATAATGACATACACATACATACTTTGAATTTGTAAGCTCATTGAATGGTATTGCCCAAATACACCGAAACTATTAAAACATCGCTCAGTCATATTATAGAGTCTCGTTTAGAACTATTATTGCACCATACAGATTGCTTGCCCACGATACACTATAGATGTGTTTCTTCCCCGGATTCATCGCACGGCACCCTTACAACTTTGGCTCCAGCTAAAACACCGACGCCTTCCAAACAAGATCTTCTATTTGACAGAACGTCTCTAAGAAACGCTCGTCTCGGTCCAGCCAAGTCCGTCCCAGTTATAGACCTAGTTAATTTCTTAAGAGCCGGTAACCTTAACGCTTCTTCATACGACGGAGGTTCGTCTGTTGGAGTCGTTTGAGTTCGACCACCGAATGGATCTCGCGAAGAAATAGGAGACAAATCTCTAGAGAAATATATCGTACTCTCTCTGTTCTGTTCCCGAGGCTCTGGAATTTGTTCGTAATTGACGTTATTAGTGAGATCATCTATTATTTGTCGTGCACTCCGAGCCGTAGTGAGAACTCCCGCCCACGATCTTCTATTCTGTTGTTTCGCTTCATTAGACCTCGTGCTACCAGCTATGTTATTACTAGAATGTGTTTCGGTTATAGTGGTTTTAGGTCTTCTAGGAGGTTCGTCAAAAGAGGCAGCTTTGATAGCTGGTCGGTTGGGTCTTTCAGTTTCTATATCGATTAGTACGCCAGCGTTTGAGGTATTTTCGGCTGCGTCTTCTCGTAAAGCAGCGTCAATGCGCATAGCTTCTGAATAGGAGGGGACGATGGCGCAGTTGCCTCGAATAGCGGCGAATAGCTCGAGGCTGTCTACAGTAGAGGCGTGTGATAGCGGCAGTGTGCGCGGAGGTCGGGGGACTGAACATAGAACAGCACTCTGTTCGTCAGCGAGTGCCCAGGAGTAATTGGACGCTGGGACGGGAGGAAGTGTATCCGATAAATGTGTGTCCAAATCTAATTGACGACTTGGATCTAATTCGTAATTAGTTCCAAAGATTTTTGTTATCTGTAATCGAATATATTTAAGAGTTAAATTAACACACAATGGCAAAACATTGTATTATGTTAAAAAATAATTAAACTCACCGTATAATGAACGTACGCTGTGTTACATTCTATAACGATTCTTAGCGGCCAGGACAGAAGTAAGCAGGACAAACTCCAAAACAACAACTGCGATGAATACCAAGGGCATCGATCGGTGTCCCTAAAATACAGTATAAATTATTATTAAGGAACGATTGGCTACAAAAGTTAAACACGTTTAATATACAAAACCTGACCAACATACAATTTATTAAATAAGTGTAGCGACGAGGCGAGAAAATCTTCTCATCATTCGTAGCTAACGAGTTAATTACAAGTGTGATCTGCATGATACACTTAGAAATAAGTTATTTAAATATTTAGGTATAAACAGGCTTGATGTCGGTGCTCTGCAAACAGTGTTGGCATTTCCGGCATCAAGCCAGGCAAAATTTTTATTCAGATTTTTAATTGATGTATATTATATGTAATTATTGTAATTTTTTTTGATGATGGGGCTGACATGGCTTCATAGCTAAAAGCCCTAAAAAAAATAAAGATAAAAAAAAAAAGTCTATCTATTAGTGTTGCAATGTTTGAATGTCTGACTGTAAATATATCGAATATCCTCTTTAATTGATTCACTGTAATTGAAAAAGCAGTCTTACCTATAAGCTACCATATACTCCTTGAACGAGCTGACACCAATAAGATCCAAACCTTCCCTCATCTCCATAAAATCATCAAATCGTTCGTGTTCCGCGAAGAACCTTGATCTTTGATCTTCGAATTCTGAAAGTTAAATTATTAATAAGCGGAAACTTCAGTTATGCCTTTTAAGAAAATTAATTTAAGAGTTCTTTGTTGTTCATCGAATTTTCAGTTCCGCTAAAAGAGATATAAATAAAAGGGCCGAGTGCTCTTTGAATTCCCGTTCGCTCCCAAAGGAGATAAAACGGAATGAATGTGGCTCGCTGGCAGCAGATTAAATGTTGAACATTGTTTTAATATTTATTTTTCACAACATATTTTAACTTTTAGTAGCTGGAAAACAATTTATACTTTGCATTATCGAATTTAATTTAACTAGCAACTAATCCTGGTTTCATGGGCATATATTGAACCTTTGTTATACTCATAAACCTCCCTTTTAAATCATTCTATCAATTACGTAACTACCGCAAATTCCATCGGAATTCTAAATACACTTACATACGAGTAGTGACAGACGGCTGAAAACAACTTTTTATGCTGTGTAGTGACTAGACATTTTGCTCAATAATTATCATCATCTATACATACATATAAAACAAAGACTTTAAATAAAAAAAATATTTTTCATGGATTGTCGTTCGTTGGATTTGTCTCCGCCCCGAACAGCAGAATACATCATTAAAAATAATAAAAACTTTATAAGGGGGGGTCAAAGTATATATGAAAGTCCACGCGGTCGCGGGCAACTGGTATATTATTAATTAATAGTTTTGATAATATACATGACTAGCTATTGCCCGCGACTCCGTCCGCGTTTACTTTCATAAAAAATTATTCCCCTGGAAACTGGATAAAAAGTATCCTATGTCCTTCTCCTGGTTCTGAACTACATCCCCACCAATTTTCAGCCAAATCAGTTAGCCGTTATCGAGTGTGTAGTGAAGTAACTAACACGACTTTCTTTTATATATATATATTATATATATTCTTTTATATATATTCTTTTATATATATTCTTTTATATATAGATATATATTTGTCGCTAGACGTCGCAAATTGATAAATCTGCAAACATGTGGCCGTAAAATAATACAATTTAATTAGCGTTTAGAGTCCTACGAAGGTTCATATATTTCCTAGGAAATTAATGAATTTGCTGTTCTTGTTATTTTCCGGTGACATATATTATACATTATTAGTTCGTTCGGAAGGAGGACTACTAGACTTTTAATGAGACCATTAGAATTACTGTGATTAAAGAAATTATTGAACACCGTCGGAGCGTTCACAATGGCAGTTTGCCACATTAATTAAATTGTATTCAATTTTGCCCGAGTTCAGTATAATCTGCATTCTATAGAGTGCATGTTTTGTAGTCTACGACGCGTAATTCAGTTTGCAAACTCCATCTGCGCTCAAACGTAATTCAGCTTCGTGGCTATTTATTAGACGTGGAGGAATCTAATTATTTCAACTTCTATGGTATAAAATCTACCTAGAACTTATAGTGCTCACGATTGAATAATACAGTTTATCGACTGGCGGAATGTATGAGCGTGTAGCCCTGTGGATGATTTTTTTTGTTACTGATGTGACTTTAAGATTTATTATTATACGGATTGAATTTATGTCTTACTAATGTTAACTCGAAAGCCGATAGTTTGTATACTGTTGTAATTTGGGTGGTGGCTTTTTTACTATCAAGCTAAAATTAGCAAATTAATTTGACTAAAATTTGGCATTATATTTACCCACGGAGAACAGATAGTTATGGAAATTAATAATTTAAAAGCTAATGTTTACAAGTCAGTAAAATGGTACAATTATATTGTGAAGAACACGTTTATTATTATTTTATAATTAATCGGGTGAAATTAGATCTTAGGGTCAAGATGGAGTATAGCGAGCTTTGTATGTATCTCTATAAGCATGTTACTTTGTGGGACAATATCTATAGCTTAAAGCTTATTGGGAATTCCAATGCATTATTATAAGCTACAAGTAATAACTATGGTAAATGAATAGTTTAGTCAATAGAAATGCCCAAGGAAATCAAAGCATTATAAGCACAGGAAGAAATGTACATAGGTAATAAGTATAACATTAAAAAAGTACATAATTGACTCTAATTCGTTATTTACAAGAAATAATTAAATCTCTAAAAAAAGACATTTATTATAATAAGGAACCCTATAGCTAAACAAATTATTTGGTTGTAAAGGGTAGATTCTGAAATGATTTCTAATTGGTTGGTTTTCAAGACTAGATGTGAACAATGTACGTTTAAGTTTTAAATTTTTTTAGGACGTTGATAATTCTCTCTTCAAATAGTAAGGTCTGGCCAATATACAGATATTCTAGTATTTTCTAGAATTTTTATAGCAGGTTCATATTCATCATCGATACGGAACGATATAGCAGTACAAAGCTTCTATTGGCACGGCAACACCGGCTGGATATTGCTCAGTTTATTGTTCTTTTTTAGTTAGCATGTTTGTTTTATTGTAGTATAAACGATTTTGTTTGACTGACGATATTGTCGAATACGTATGCCTGTGGAAAATTGGTTTGTTCGGTTTTTTATAAAACTAGATATGTCAACGCGTTAAACTCATATTGATATAAGTATTTATACCTTGTTCTAATGAAATTTGTATATTCTCCTCATGTTATCTTTAGACTATGCTTATAATATCGATTTACTGCTTTGATTCTAAGAGACAGATAAACAGTTACGTCTGCATGTATGAAATCAGCACAGTTAAGTTGTGATTTTAGGAGCCTTATGAGGAATACAGAAATCCTTGTGTTTATATTTTTTAAAACATTTTTTTTATTTAAATTTATTTAAGTTATTTAAATTTATTGTCTAAACTAAAGGCAGATAGATACATGTGTTTACTTATCTTAAAATCTAAATATCAGTGAACAACAGAGGTGCTAACCAGACAGGCATAAATTCTAAATGCGTAGAGACAACGCACGGTGACAGGGGACAAATAATAAATAATACGTCACAAAATATGTCTTCTTAAAAGTTTAGAGGTTAAAAGGTTTATTTTTAAATATAAAGAAACTATACGGATAAATAAAAGTATTACGTTTTACAAGCTTCTTTATGTTTAAAAATTTTATTGGTTTTAATTCCGTAGATTAAAAAGAAAGTTAGATAAAATTACTTTATTGTCCGTCAGTCTATCTGGACATTTAATTTGGGAATGCGTAAACATATCGAGTTGAAATTGAAGTTAAGTAAATTTCAAATTAAAGCTTCTACTGAGTAGTGAATCAATGCCTTTCCTTTAATACAAGATATCATTTGCGCGTACTAAACAAATATAATGATCCTAAGTAGAATAGGCTTTTTAAGAATTCTTCTACTTCACCGGTTTGATTAGTTAGACTTACCACTAGCGGCTTCAATATTAGCGAAGGCGAACCCTTTGCTGAACCTCACTTTAGTGATTGGTGTGTTTGTATCCAGAACCAAATTCTTCGAAGCATCTCGTTGGCCGCAACACGCGTGGGCGAAGGACGTGCTTGCACTATGAGTGTTAACCCTTTCGTAGTAAACCTGATACACAAAAAACAAATAGATGTAACTGGGGATTTCTTTAATTAGATCTATTATTAGTATAGGACACTATAAGTATCTGAGCAAGGGTCCACCTGATTGTAAGCAACCAGCTCAGGTCTTGAAAAAGATGGAGAAAAAGGAAGGATTTATGACAAAAGAGAATTAGAGGAGAAAATGGGTCACCGGTGCTTACACTTAAAGAACGAAACGCAATGACGTCTCTTATAGGATGCTAGAACAGAAGTACTAGGTAGACATATTTTTAAATAGTACGTTTATGGGTTTGTGTCAATATCTATTGATTAATGCTTTTGTAGATTTCAACCAATTAAAAACCACATTATTTGTATGAGTAAATAGAATGTTTCGATTTTTTGTACGCGAAACTGTACACACCTATTTGCCAAAACAAACATATTTTTTGTTACCAACCTAATATATCAATTATTTAATCATCTCTTCGTCTTTATACATACCTGACTAGGTATGTATAAAGACGACTACTTTAAATGACTTTCAGAACAAGAATTTTACAAGCAATTTTATTTTATCACTTGACCCATTTCTTTGGACAGATAATTGGAAGACTGGAAGTGGATATCAAGAAAACCATTAATTAGATCTTTGAATTAAAACAACTTTGAAAGTGATCGCTGAAATAACAGCTTTTGAAAGTCGAAATGTTAACCTTGATAGGACCTCCTCAAAATTAATTATTGAAACCGCTTTATTGTATCGGTTTCATTCAAATATTAATACTACGAGGCATCCTTAACTACACTTTAAATATTAATTACAATGGCTATGACAGCAACAACGCATATCATCAAAATTCTCACAATTAAAAAAATATCATAGATGTGTAGAATTTTCGTAAACTTTTCAAGTAACAAATAGTTATTACAGTAAAAATAAACATGTATACAGCTTTGGTTTGAGAATACAAGAGTGAACAATAAATCAGAGTGAAGGCTTGTATTGCGTAGTAAAGGCAGAAAGTACTTACGTACGACGGCCGAATGTGTGCATTAATATGCATGAGAATGGTTCAGGTGACTTACTGGCGTGTTACCGCTTTGTAAAATACCGATATAAGGCGACCTGGGAATATTTACTATGAACCCTTTCAGTTATATCTACCCATGTGTTGTTTGTTTTTGCTTATTCGAGGAGCTCCGACGAAAATACACGATGCATAATTAAATTTACCATTTTAAAGATACAATGTGTACAATGATTTCTTTGAAAGAACAAAGCGTGCAAAATTAAAGATATTTTGTTTACAGGAGTAGACAGAATTTTTAGAATTTGAAATTGCAATTATTTAGCTATTCGAGTCAATGTAATTATCTGGTTCTTTGAATGAGGAAAATAATGTTTAATAACATAAGTAATTATGGGTTCAAAACACGGAGAACGAACAAGAAATTTTAGGTAGGTTAGTTAGGTCTTACGTTATCGTTTTTAAATTAATGATCTTCACCCATACAGAACTAAACGTTAAATTATAAATAACCGAACATAAGGGCTACAATTAGAAGAGTTTTGAATGTTTTATATTTAATTAAAGCCAATTGCTTCCCGTTCTTGTGTTTACACAACAAACATTTATTCCGTAATTCCACATTTTGCCCATAGCCATCATTACTTTCCCTTCTATTATATACAGTATTACCATATTCGACGTAATGTTATTCTTATAAGCGAAAATCTTTTTGTTACGTACTCGTGCGTTCAATATTTTGTTTTTCTTATGTTGCTGGAATACAGTTTTTGTTTATAAATGTTATATATTTAACACAATGTTGAACCTACTACGAATTATTAATCTACATCGTACTAACGTCTTTAAAATTTGTTTATTTAATTAACGAACATTTATTTTACATAGCTCTCTAACATTTAATATGTAGAAGGTACGAGAGCATAGCTAATGAAATTTCTCCGTAAGCAACCAATTTCTTACAAAAATCGAGATCAAATCGTTTCCTCTGAGCCAGTGGAACACCGAGAGAGCGTGGAGATTAACATTTCAATAGGGATTTGAAATAATACTCGTATATCCTGTAACCATGTAATTGAAATACTCAGTGTTGTCTACATTTATATCTTCTGTGTTACTTCGCATACAAAAAATTATTTTATCTTATTTAATTTCTATCTTTAATAGTAAGCTTTTATTCAAGGGTAGCTAGCTCAACGCGACTTAGTTCGCGCTGTATTTTATCCTATCCAAAACATTATAACCCTACCTTTTTTGCTTAAGAACCAACTGCGTACATCCAGGGATACCTACTTTAATAAAAAATATGTAAATCGGTTCAGCTGTTATAGAGTTATGCACTTACAAACACATTTTGGGATTAATTTAAGTAAATTAAACATAATTATATCTAATAATTAATTCAGACTTGCGCTTAGGTATTGTTTGCGTATTTCATACAAAGAACTTTGTATCTACATTAAAGTATATGTTAAGAAAAAGCGATAGCAAACTTGAGCTCTTTTATAAAAACTTATATAGGAGAATAACACAAAGTTCTATAGTCGCCGTAAAATTCAGCTGTATAAAGTTTTAACTATCGTTTTAGCGATGCCGTAGTCCATAGTGCTTCCGGAGCTTGTAATTTTAAATGTATTTCGATTTATATAAATTTTATTCACACTTTTATAGTATCCGCATAATGGTACTATATTTATTTATAACATTTTACATTATACATTATTTATAATATATTGTTATATTTAGCCGAGTCTCTTAGTTTTATTGGCTTACAAAGTATTCAACCGAAGGTAGCATGAAAAGACTATCGTGCTATTTTTCAAAGTTATATATTATGGCATATGATCCTTTATATATTTTGGCATTCCATTGTTACACGTTTCTTTTATTAATTTAGTATGGTTAATAATAATAAAAAAAAATCATCATAGGTGTTAGTGCCAAGGTGTAAAGCAGTAATGGACAGGCTGGCATCATGATAGTGCCTACTACCTTCAAAGAAAACCGACATCAAGTATCTCTCTAACCGTCATCTCGTTATAAGATCTAAGTCACCATTGCGTGTTCCGTAAGTGTTAGTAAGCACCTATAGACCAATTTTTCCCTTCTAATATATTTTTAAGGCTGGCAACTTACTCGCGAGGCACTTAGCTTGGCTATTCCAATTTCAGTTGCCCGTTTTAAAATAAAATAAAAACTTACCTGAGTCGTAGTATACGCGTCGCCATTTCTGTACCGTGTAACTTGCCTCTTTCTCCTTACATAGTGGTAACAAATCGCCTTCCACCTAAAAAAAATTATCTTTTTATTCCTCAAACTAGAAATATTAGATGTAAGTCTCTACCAAATAGGGGTTCTCATATCAATATAAATACCAATATCATAAGAATAACACATTAATATTTCTTACCTATTGGTCAAAGACACAAAAATAATTGTAATTGTACAAAATAGAAAACTTTATTTATTAATTATACGACCGCAGTCCCACAAATTATAATTCGTATTTAGAAGCAACATAAACGTATAATTAACTAATGAGGGACTCCAAAACAACGAAATGGACTGAAAATTAATGTTACGTATTTTTATGCCCTTTTTTGTTAATTACCAAAACAAACCTATTGTAGTATGTGAAATTAAATCCGCTTATAAAAATGTTCGATATATGTTTGTTGTTTCAATGCAATGTTTTCTCACAATAATTCCGAAACAAATTATTTTAGTAGTATGCTAATTGTTGTTCTTTAATTATTTTCTTCTTATAGTAAGTATATATAAGTTTGTTTAAATTTTTGTAATATAAAATATCTGTCAAACTGTGTTTGATTTTCATACCAAAAGTAACCCTTGCTAGAAAGGTAGTATTGTAAACTAAACCAATCCATTAAACGAAGGAAACTACGCTTGTTAACCGAAATAACTTTTCGATTTATTTCATTTCGTTCAATTAAATGTTTCCTGAAAAGGCGAAACTCGAGACCTTGTCCAGAACCAGCTAGGCAGTAGTTTCATTAGCCGCATTCAAGTACCCTACACGTAAAAGGCTGAAGCTAATTTAATGGTTCAGCGAACTGAGACGGCGAGTTTTAAACTTATTAAGAAAAAATGTATTGTTTCGATTCAATTAAGTTAAGATGTTTATCTACACCGTCGCGGTAGTATAATAATATTTTTATAATAAGCAGTTGCAGTATCCATGAGCGTATTATCGTCATTTTATTTACCTATCTCTGAAATTTCATATTCATTCGTTCATTATAAATGAAAACTTGTGAATTTTGTTGATACGACGTCGCGACTACGCGTGTTTATTCACGTGTATAATACGAGTGTCATTAGCCTTATTCCATTTAAATATAAATAGACGGTTTGAATTCTACGCTCAATTTAAATCTGCACAAAACGTCAATTTCATTAACATTTATAAATGGTGCTTACAATGTTAACTGGGATAATTTGACTGTATTTACATAATAGTACGATGTCTCAGAATAAATAAACACTCGGTGGTGTTTTGTAAACATCAAGCTTATGCAAAGAATACTTATAACGGCTAATATAGTCGACAAAGGCGAGGGAATGTTTGAGAATTTATTTCAAAGGTTAAGGCGAAATAGTTGAAGCATGGCCTGGCATGTAGCCAAAGTTTATAACTAGACACGAATTCAAGAAGTCAGTCACAATCGCTTGAATTCAAGGGTCAAATACTTAGTTGAATTGTTTTACAATGACTCGTCGAGATTGGGGGATTAATTCATTTGCTCTAAATTCAGAGTTAGTTTGAACGGTTCACAAATGTTATTGATAGAAATAATATTATATTAATTTCAAGTAAATATTTGGCTTATAGAGTTTGTGAAAATGTTGCTTTAGTTACTTATAATAACAATAATACTAATTTCATCAAAATACACAGTTTGAAGTCGGTTTTATTGTTTAAAATTTATTTTGTACCATTTTGAATTTTTTCAATGTCTAACGTATATCTTTACAAATTTATTTACTTTAATGTAGCATAGCATACTTTTTATTAAATGAACGGTACATGATGTGTTAAAAGCCACAAGATATTAATTGGTATTTTAACTTACCAAACCCGGGGCGTAGCAGTTCTCATAGAATGTACCCGACTAGACACGGCGGCTACGTCGACTCGTCTAGCGAGCTGTATCCTAGCCGTACTGTGGTAACATTCCACCAAGTACACTAGGTAAAGTAGCAATACAAAGGCTATTGGGATGTACGCGTAGCCGACTTCACATGGCGACTCGCGAACCGTTTGCTTGATTGGGTACCTGAGAAATAAATATGTACGTAATTAATTTGTCTTCCGTAATATATAAATAAATCGCCTAATGTGTATTTTTTTATATTTGTTTAAAAACGTAAATATTTATTATGTTTTTCGTGTATACTCGTAAATACTATAATAGTCGAGTTTTTGTTTACATTTACAATTGTATGTTCTTATTTTAAAAAGAGCGACTATCAAAGTTTATTGCCGGTCCTTCGCTGTAGAAACTGCCTTCCGAACCGGTGGTTAATGTTTTGTAATACCATGACGATTCAAAAGTGTTACTTTATGTAGCCTAATTGAATAAAGATACTTTTGACTTTGACTTTGAATTATGTAGATAAAGAAAAGTAGGTGCGCATGAACATGCGTTGGAACACAGGTGGGTTTTAGTCGGTAGGGCATTATTTTGTGCGAATCATAGCCGTCTCCTTCTCCCTTAGGGGAACGTGGTATCCGTAACAGGAATTTCCCCCCGTTAAAAAAAAGAAAAAAATATGGTTTAAGGTATACAGATAAGATAGGAACAGCGTGAAGAATGTGCGGGCCACCTAGTTTGTTATAATTTTATTATTAATATTATTGTTAAGGAAATTGTACTAAGTGAATTTACTGACTAAACAAAATATTTAAATTTTATATTATGAATCAATAACCATCCTTCATCATCCATGAATGTAATATAATAATGTCTGGGTGAATTAAAAAATGGGATTTTTTTATTATATCGATGAATTTTTTCATTTTAATCTCTTTGTTTATTTTTAAGTTTAATATAATCTTTAATATTTTAAATATCCCCATATTTAATATCATTAGCGTAGAATTTAAAACTTAGGGGAAAATTCGGATTGAATTCTGATTTTCACCGATATGAAAAACCGGCACCGATTATTTTTCACTAAATAGATAGTCGTATATGCACGTTTGAGAATCAAAAAGAAAATATAGTTAAGTACCTACCGGTATATTTTTTTACTAGGGTGACTAAGAACTGAAGACCTGAAATGAGGGTCTTATGTAAGTAGATCAGATCCAACGAGACAAAAATAAAATTGCACTATACACTATATATTATGTATTACTGTGGACGATGCAGCATCGTACAAGCAAGTTATATACTTTGCTTTTTTATAAGCTGTTTCTTGTAAAAAAAGTAGAGGGTACATCACCGCTTTGACAACAATAGAGGTTTATGTTTTATGTCTATCGTTATATATGGTCCTATGATATCGGATAATAATCCTTTTTCAAATACTAATTTCACCGAAGACGAAAAGTGATTTATGAAATTCACCCGTCTATTAAATGTTTATACATACTTAAAATTCTGCTATTTTAATTGAACCTATTTCACGGAACCTACAAGGCAAAGCCTTTAACAAGATCACTCTATTGTTATATGTCTGTCTGTCATAACTTTTAATTTCGGTAACTGGACTTGGTTCAAATTCCTATTCAAAAATTTTCTTCCCTTGAAGTCGTGAAGAAATCAAACCTCATCTTTACTTAAAAAAAATATAGCCGTTTATATAGCTTCTAGGTAATTAAAAGCTTTACCGTTTGTCTGAAATTTGGCAGGTAGTATTATTATAGACCATACAGGGAAATTGTATGTAATTTGATCTAAAAATATCGTGGGCCGAAGGGGTGAATTTTAAATTAAAGCAATTAAGTTCAAATGGGGTATCGGATAAAAGGGCAAACATTTTATAATGATAATGATCGAAACCCTCGGTGGCAAATTTGTCTCGCAAATGTCTGATTTATTTAAAATGTATCTAGTTTTTTAGAATTCGAGAAATTATTTATAAGTTCCTTAAAATGAATTTTTATAAATTTTTTTTACTAAAAGCTAGGCAAACTAATATGTATATTATGAGTTCACAAGCGACTAATATATTTTGTCCCTTCACTTGCAAAACCTTCAATGTACCTTATGTAAATTGAATCGCCTCATAAACAGAGAAAAGTTTATTTATATCGCTTCCATTTTTCGTATATTTTATTGCCGCTGTTTTAAATTTAATTTATTATGAGATGAGCGCGGCCCGTTAAACGAACCATATCTTGGTTTTTTTCATAAATAATATCGACAGTATAAATTATACCTATATAATACATTGTATCTACGCAATTTAGACGCTTGCTAAAGAGAGTGTTTATTCATATTGCTACAATCTTTTGTCATGCCAATCTTAAATTCAATTTATTATGAGATGAGTGCAACCTACTAATAAAAAATGAACTCTAGTTTTTCTATACAAAAAAGACACATTATGAACACTGAAAAATATGAATAGAATAAAAAGTAACATACTTAGTAAGGTCAATAAGTTGCCTATCGATTTCCGCAGTATTGCACCAAGTGACCGACGCCAGGCACCCGGCTATCATGAGCGTGAGGAGGAAACATTTCCAGTTGCCCTCGCGGCGAAGCACTCCTCCGAGACTTTGCTGCCGGGGACGCTGCAAAGAGACTTTACATTAATATTACCATTACATTGATTTAAAATAACAACTATAGTTCAGAAGAAGAAGACAATAATGAATTTTTTATGATAAATAATTAATATTGAACCTTTAAAACTTACGTACTAAATTGCAAAGGAATACTGTCTTAATCCCCTAGAAATAGTTTGGAGTTACTGTCAATCATAAGTAGGCATTATATCCCAACCTTAAAACTGTATGAAAACATTTTTTTAACACATTAATATGCAAATCTACGCGCAAATACATAATTGTTTATTTCGAAACTCCTTTTATTCAAAATAAATACCCCAAAACCAATCAAATCTATTCATTTGTAATAATAAAAATTTAATTACCACAAAACAATTTTTCTTTTTATTTTCATAATGTTAGATAGGAAACATTTCATAAGGGTTTCCAAATAGGGTTTACGGCAAATATTTAACAATCAAACAAACCTTATTTACCCAATTTAATGAACATGTTGACACAACGGAAAAATACCAGTACCCAAGGTCTCTGTTTGTATAGTCTAACAACTTTTTGCCGTATACAATACAATTAAATTTTCGTATCCTTCTGATAATGAAAAAGCAATAAGGTAATCTTCTTTTTGATTAGAATTACGGGCTATAGAATTAATTCTATAAAAATGTATTGATTCAATTATCATACAGAAAATCACGTGCCGAAATATAAATAATAAAAAGTACTCAATTTTAATTAATAAACTTAATAATACGAATCGAATTTATCAATTTATAACATAAAAGCGTCGTAAGTATATAAAATATAAAAATGGTTTTGAAATGCATATTTTGCGACAAAAACGATTTGCAGAACCAGAACTTCGAGGGTATCATACATAACATAACATGAATTTAATAGCGGTACGCACACCGAGCTTAAAAAGAGAGAATATTTAATATATTTTAAAACAAATTTTTCGCAATCCAAAAACGGGGGTTCGCGAGTGAAATGAAACTCATTAACCAGACACGAGAGTGCTCACCATTGTAAAAGCTGTAGATTTTCCAGATTAATAAAGACAAAAGATTCATTTCGTTATTACTTTACATAAATGAACGCTGCATTATTCCACGGACAAATTTAAACACAAACGCGAAATAACATTGTTACATGTAAATCATACAAAACTTGTCTAGCTTTTTAAAGGAAAAATGTTCTCGACTATTTTTAATTTCACGAACGCGAAATAGAAAAGGCATTTGAGTGAGCAAAAACGCTAAGGGCTGTTCACGTAAAAAAAAACTTTTAATTGAAAGACACTTAATCCGCATTCAACTACACTATTCTATGAATTTAGAAGTGGGCGCTTTACACTTTTAACATTTTATCATTCTGTATTTAGATGAGAAAAATAATGTTGAATAACGCACAACTTCATTCACGCTATATCTAATCTATCTGCAACTTATTAAACCTACCCTTTTTTCACTGATTTAGAACTACCCTCGTAACTGAAGGAATATTAAAAAAAAAGGTTCCATTGTTATCGAGTTATGTACTTAGGAACACATTGGGTGATTCATTTTTTATATTATAGATAAAAGCCACAAACTTGGATGTAACGGTACTAATTGGAAATCCCAAATGGTTGCGTCATCTGTAATTGCCGACAATTAGCTTCAACTATAATTTGTCACGAATGTATTTAGACGAATAGGTACGTTACACACGATTACCAATTTAACCAATAAGGTATGTTTTACACAGTCCCAATAAACAAACGATTAGGTATGTGATACACAATCTATTCACAGAAAATCTAATTAGGCAAAACATTATATGTATAAAATCGATTTTGAAAGTACACACAACACGCCCCAGAGCTTTGCACGTAAACATTACACGCAATTTCGAGCTCACTAGCGTTCACGTCGCTTTTGTTTTAACACTTTGATATATTGTTACCAGGGTTTAACTTTTAACCTGGCTTCGTATATTGTGTCCCGGATTTTATATTACATTTTTCTTTACTATACATTTTCTTATCGATATTTATGGTATGTTATTGACTTCATAGTTTGTAGAATGAAATGAAGGTAATGCGTCGTATTGCTTTTTTTTTAATTTTGAAGGTTGTAAATTTTATTATTGTTGAAAAAGAAAAGTTTTTGAAGGGGCCTGTTTTTTAATTCTAAAGTAGCACAAGAGACATATTTTCTGGGTAAATATATGTATAGAATATGCGTGTTAAGCCAGGGCGAGACGCTAGTTTATAATAAAGGAAGTATTGAAACAAACTTCGACAACATAATCACGAAACTGAAAACAGTAACTTGTGTGAATAATTAATCAAAGTGTTCAAATTAACCCTTGAAACAAGCAAAAGTGATCTTAAATTATTAAATCAATTCCGAGTCATACAACTTTTAGCGTTTGATGCGAGACAAATTCGAACATCAATCTTCTGAGATAATTACCCATCCGCCATTTTGATTTCCCTTCAAATAATCAAGTTCGCGGTCGGTTATGAAATGCAAATAAAATTATTTTAGCATTCTATTTATGAATTAATCAAATGTTGTAAATGAACTTTGAATTTGTATTACCTATTTAATGTTATGGTATTTCATTATGTGTAATTAAAATAAGATTTGAGAATAAGTAATATTTATCTGGGAAAATAATATGTACTTCGTTTTTCTATGGAACTTATAATAATAATAAAAACTAAGAAGATACTTAATGATATTTTACATCACTTAATATTTACCTGTAGTACTAAATCACATTTCACCAAACTAAAGATAATATACATTTGAACGTTCCTAATTAACTCTTCGCGCCAATTTTCTTCCTCGCGATAATGACAGGTTACAGATTATACAAAACATTGCGTTCAACAGTTGCGTTCACAAAACAACGTACACGAAAAAGTTTTTACTGTGAATTTCATTTTAAAATTTAATTAACAAATACTCGTAGGTCACCGAAAACATCCAACCAAGCCTGAGGCCTACGGTTATTTAATAACTTAACATTTTCAAAGAGCCATCTAAAGTTTGCAAAGGCATATCGGATTATGAACAAACAAGTCTATGTATATAACTACGTAGCTCAGTTTAATAAGCTGCCTGACTCAGAAGCGCTTATGTTTTTATCGTGACATCTCGGAGTAAGTGGTTTTATATCAGGTCTTTGTGCACGTCAGATGCTTTGTAGTACTGTTTAAAGGTTTTTATTGCTATGTTAATCTATTTTTAGCCCTGACGTTGTGAGATTAATCTATGGATCTACCAAGCATATTGAACGCTCTGTTACTATTGTAAGACTCGCATTATTACGAGTGTAAGTAACCTGAAAATCTCGAAAAACAGAGGTTAGTTTTTTTACGGTTAACCGTCGAACATAGGCATTGATTTTATATTAATAAACTTGAGTGTATTATTTGTACTATAAACATATTATATTACTTATTGATTTTCAGAATCATAAAGAGAACGTGTTCACGAAACTAAGCCCGTCGTATAGCCGAAGTTTGATATACCATCAATAAAGTAAATTATTATTGATAAGTTTGCACAAATTGCCTCAATTCATAGTCCATATCAAAGGGTCGTATCAACCCTCGCATTTATGTCACGGTCGCCAATTATAGTTTGCTTATGAAACTGGCAGGTGAATACTAAACAATAATAATTGGATTTGTGGGCTAGATGTATTGGAAATACTGGAAATACTAGAACATTCGATGGACGAACGGTGCGAAATGTGGGCGGCGTCCAACTTTAATAATAAATAACGTTAGCACGTTTTGTATATGTTTATACAAATTGAACAGTAAAATTAAATAAAAATCTAGCTAGCGGTTTCCCTTGGTATTTGCTTTTGTTGGTGGTTTTTTTCTATGTAAAAGTCGATTCAGAATTGTTTTAATTTTATAGTACTATTCAGCCTTTTCAAAATTAATTACTAAGTTGTCTTCTTCAAGTCGTTTTCTGTATAATTATTAATATCAGTAAATATATAATAAAAACTAAAAGAATTGAGTAGCTTAGCTTAGCCTAGCTTAGCTTAGCTGAATTGAGTAGCTTAGCAAAGATATATCTCTAATATATTTAATAAACTGAACGTAGAATCTAATTACATCTCGGATACGCAACCAAATATCCATTTAGTGGATAAAACCTGAGATACGGAACAAGGGATTCACTTACCTTTGCTCAGCAATTACTTGATTCAAATATGGTTTATTTTGTAAATGCCAAAAATTACATAAAATGCCTACATAGGTACTACAATATAGTATAATGTAGCCATACTGGGTTATGCGTCAGTATTATAATTTATAACAGCTTTACGTGTATAATTTAAACAATAATAATGTTATTGTTAATTATATTTATTTCTACAATATAAAGTGTTATATTATTTTTCATAAGTGCATTTTTGAAGTAAATTGACAGTTACTTTGAATATTAATATTAAACCTTCGTTGATTAAACCTCTTTTGCCTAATATAAGTAAAGTAGACTATGTCCTTTCCAAATTATGTATGTACAAATTCATTGAAATCGATTTAGTGGTTAAGACGAGAAAGCGTTAGAGACACACACCTTTTGTAGCAACTCGCATTTGTAATATTAAGTACGGATTGAACATAATAGCAATGTTCTACCCATAACTTTGTTCTAACTATTATATTTAATTATACATGTATATTATTTAAGTTCTTCAGTACAAAACGTTCGAAACACATATAAACATATATTTAATTGAAAGTTTACACGATCAAAAAAATATTAACTAGATTCTATAGCGGTGTTGCCATTATATCGGTAGAGTTTTGAGCCTATTTTTTACTTATGCAATATAGTTTCAGAATGTCGTAGAAGTTTGGTTACCTATTGAGCTTTAACGGCTAAGGAAATGTTATAAAACTAATTGCCAAAATCCTTATTTGCTATATTATTTATATTTTACCAATACATTAACTATATTAGTGGAGCTGGGTTCCCAAATTGGTTCCGAGGACACAGCTTTAAAATGAATCTAGAAAATTCGATCTGAACCTTTATTAGACTTGACTTCTATTTTGACATGGAATATTTTTGATGGGGTTCTCATATTTTTCTCAATTTATCAAACTCTCACAATATGATATTACAAGTGTCAAGTGCTATTGTTACACGGATCACCATCAATCATAAAGCCTAACAATGATATATTTTTTCTGCGTATTTATTTATGACAACGTAAGCCTGAGTTGTTTAATTTCTAATTTTAGCATCATATAGGAGATTAATTTTTGATAAATATGATAACCTACTATCACCTTAATGCGAATTAAAATATAACATATTATACGCGACTCGTGCCACTTCGTTTCGCATAATGTTTACAATCCTAAACAATTTAACAATTAAAAAGATTTTTTTTGTGGCAAATGTGCAAGACGCGCGAGCCAACAATCATACGAAGAACAACTGAACCTGTCAAATTGTGAAATGTCAGTTTGACATATTCTAGATATTTGAAAAATCTTTAGTTGTTGCAACGAAAAAAAAACCTAACATAAAAGTTACGTAGTTTACAAAGACCTATTAATAAAATTTATAGTAATTTAGCTTCCCGTGAATTTACTATTTTAAACATAAAATTTCAAAACTAGAGTAGAGAGAGGGTATATACAAATATGTTTATGTGTACTTGAATGAGGGTACTTCACAACTCAAATGCCGTTCCAGTACATACTTCATAGTCATTAACGGCCAAGTTAACGTTATTTCGTTTTCCATGTAATATTTAAACGTTTATTTCAATTTTAAAGAATATGTAATATACATGGATAATCTCTGGTTCTTCAAAATAATTTTAACTTTACAAAGCAATTTGATTTATAAATGTGAGTGCGATAAAGAAATGTAAGAAGAAAACATTCTTAAGTCAGAATATGAAAAAGTAAGTATGACACTTAACCATATATGCACCTTTGTTTTACCAATGTTTGAAGTTGCAACATATCTTATACTAGTTGTTGCTCGCGACTTCGTCCCCGTCGGATCTATTTTTATTATTATGATATAGTGAGTCAATCTTAGAAGATAGACATATACTGTCGCGGACTTTTTTTTAGATTATTTAAAGAGGAATAATTCTTTCATACATATTATTTTTGTATCTTGAACCGATTTCGCAGCGCACGCAAAGGAAGCCCTCAAAGATGAATAATTTTCCCCGTTTTTTCCATATTTTCCATTATATCTTCGCTCCTTTTAGTCGCAGCGTGATGTTATGTAGCCTAAAGTCTTCCTCGATAAGTGGTCAATTCAGTAAAAAAAAGAATTTTTCAATTCGAACCAGTAGATCCTGAGATTAGCGCGTTCAAACAAACAAACAAACAAACAAACTCTTCAGCTTTATATATTAGTATAGATAGAAGCCTAATACATACGAAGTAAGTAACGAGATAGTTCACATCTCTGACGAGACTAACGCTACCGCGCTCTAGCAAAAATTAAACCTCATCTAATATTATATTACGTAATCCTATTTCAGGTAAAATCCAGGGAAATCTAATTCGATATAATCTATATATTGAACAAGGCAAAACCGATGTTATCTTAACTTCCCAGTTTAATCAACGTGAAAGGATGTATTCTGAGAGCAGTTGTTTATAATGGATGTCTGTTATAACTTTTGGGTGAGTGAGTAGTTGCTAAGGCTTCTGAGTTAGGCTTGACAAGTTAATATTTCCGTTACAAACGGTACGGGATATTGTATGCCTGGTCCCTACTATATTACAGCTCTGGAAACGTGTTTTTTTCTTTGGGGAATATAACTATAATTTTAGGTATACGTAACACATGTTTCGATAGCTTACTTTATTAACAAAAACATTACCAGATTACCTACTACAAGAGGATAATACTGTAGAAAATATTTTGTTCCCTTATCTCTCTTTTATAAATTCTTTATTTTTGATCTTTATTTTAAAGATCACTTAGCTTTGCAACTGTTCATTGGTAGAACAGTCAGTCACCATCGTATAAAAAATAGTAATACGAAGAGCTATGTAAACATATATAATCCCTTATAACATTATTCGAATTTCAAAGATTTTCACAGTATTTTTTAGATTTCGATGTTTGAACAGCCATCATTGAAATTTCTATATTCCACTCTGTAGGAATTATTCACGAACATTTTTCATACCATTTGCTCATTATTTATATTTATGTTTTAAATTTGAAAGTCTTATTTATATCAGTAGGCAACGCTTTTACATCTGAAAAGATTCGAAAATACTTGCTATCTGAACTTCATAAATAAGCTACCTTTTAACGCGATATAATGATTGAAGCTTATGTTAATTTAATTTCTTTTTCTTATTCGGCAATATGCTTTGTCCTTGCTTTACGCAGTGGTCTCAATTGTACTACCAAATTTTAGTACAAGGCGAAGAACTACCCAGAGTACAGCTTTTACACTAAAAATCGAGTTTAAGCGTTGTTCGGAATCATTCGTCATAATTTGATAATTTGAATATCGAAATCAATCTATAAAATAATTATTTAAATATTGAAAGTATAGAATTTAACGTGAATAAGCGTGAAAAACACACGTACTTTTCAACAAATTTAAATTCAACAACGTCTTTCAAGCGCGTAAACTAGCTATGTTACTAAATCCTACTTCAATCCAGATGGTAAGATTTAGGTCTCACGAGGATCACTATAATTCTACTCGACTTCAGTATTACAGTATAAGCTTTAAATGTGTTTCGAACTGAAGTACGTTCTATTACAAAAGTATATCAACACAATCTTAATTACAAATCATGTCAACACTAAAAGATTACATAAATAAGTACCCTAAACTAAGGGACTAAAAAATTCATCAATAATAATTTTCAGAATACGAGTAACACCATTTCAACCAATGAAATCTTTAACTTAAGATCTATGTTTGAATGTGCTCAAACACTTTTGTAGTCGAGTGTATATTGGAGCGTAATCTTACTAAATAGTGCCATAAATTGAATGAGGGTGAATTTGGATCGATATCGAATGAATAAATAACCTTCCCCTGTTTGTTTTAGGGACTTTTCCTTCCTTCCTACCGGAAATTGTCCTTTGACTTTAACAACAGTGAACAAACTCTATTTGTATTTATCTTCTAATAGCGATTCGTTCGCATATATTATGCATGTATTATTCCTTATATATAACATTTCTCTTGAAACACTCTGGTACTTAGCGACGTATAATTTAAAAGCCGCATGAGACCACATTGGCTGTGTAGTTTAAAGATTTAAGAAAACATACTAGGGATATAGGAAAGCGACTTTGTGTTATACTATGTAGTGAGGCTACATCGTAATGTTTCGAACTCTGATGTAACGAATGCTTTAATCTTGCAATATAGTTGTAGCTTAGGGAATATTGTTTCGCGACTGCGTTATGTCTATGATTTTATCGTATGTATAGGTAAGTATGTATAATAAGACATAAGAACTTTGATTAATAAAAAAAACCCTATACAGTTGTGAAGTTAGATAATTAATTATGTTAAACTTAAGCTTTCTTTATCGTTAATTTAAAGTATATTTATATTGATATCTCTTCAAGGTAATATTTCTAAATGCATAGTTGTAAAGATTTTTTTTAATCTATAATAGTATTTTAAGATAATTATTAAATATGAGTTATTATAAATGAGTTCAAATATACAAAAACGCGTTTGTACGCTAACGTCCTACAAAAGACTTTGGCGAAGAGCTTCATAAGTATTCCAATTTCCATTTCTTTTGTTGTGCCTAAGTGCAATCAATGTCTCATTATTTTTGCTCAAGTTAACGAGAAAAAATTACTTCAGTTAAGTAATAAAAATATTGTGGGTAATAAATACGGACGATTGCTCGGATTAATAATTGTAAAAAGAAAAGTCTTTATGCAGATACGTAATGCATGTTTAGAGATATGATTTCTATTGAATCAAAAAACATTATCAAGTTCGGTGCATCTAGCCGAAAGTTCTGATATAACAAACATTAAAAATATATTCAGATTTAAAACGTCCTTTTTTCAGCAATTTGAAACTTAGTTCGAAAAAAGCTTTGCTTATTCTAATGTATTAAATAGTTACTGAATTTTTTTGTAAGACACCTATATAGAAAAAAGTATAATGAAATCGTGCACTAGCATTTCCACACAAGAAATGTAATTTTCCACACGAAGCATCCCTTGTACCCAAGAGGAATGCATTAGGGGAAGCTTCTTTTGTTCGCTTGCGGTAACGCTCAAAAGAACGTTTTTCTATGTATATGACGTAGGTGTGAAAATATGACAGCGAATATTGTAGCTAGAAAGATTCTACCTACATTTTGCCCGTCTTTATGAGATGATCTGATAGTTTCTTTGGGCTATACAATTTCTTTGCAGGGAACCCTTTTGAGCGAAATATGTTCTACACATTGTGAAATAGTTTGTGTTTCATAACGTTGCTTTGTGTTTATCAAAAAAAGGGCTTAGAATATTGAATATTAACGTTTTTTTTTGGTAAATTTATTTAAGTGATTTACTTAAAACTAAACATCATATTTTACCTTCTTAACTTTAAGGTAATTTATAATATTACCTAAGTGTATTAATAGTATCAATTATGAGTAGAAATATATAAAATACTTTTGAATTATGCCTTTTAGCTTTGTTACTTTCGTAACCAATTACAATATCAACGGAGAAAGCCCCGTATCTACATTAGGTTTCTAAAAGACGCAGATATGTATATTGTTTCTAAAAATTTGTAGAATTACGTTTTTTCTAACAACTCAACACTCATAACGTACTTACAGTTTAAGTCTGTCGGTTAATTTTCTGGTGTAGAACATAATATGCTCTCGTTGGCACACTTTTGAAAAGCTCTTTGTAACATTTCCGTTGGATTTCAAAACATGCGCTGAATATATAATGACGCTTTGCTTTTTTTGGATGCTAAGTATGCGTATTTGAACAGTAGATTTTAAAGCTGTTTTTTGTTACTTATTTTGTTTAGGTTATATATCGTATTGTATCTATTTTTTTTTTTTAATTACTAGCTTTTATTCGCGACTTCGCTCGCATGTAAACAATTCAAAAGTAGCAGATGTTCATTCTGATACGTCCAAGAATATGGGTAAAATGGGTGTAACATTTCTTGATGATCAGTCCAGTAGTTTTTGCGTTAAAGCGTTACAAACATCCCTACTCTCAGATTAATAATATTTAAGGATTTATAATTAAAAAAGTGCAGAAGCTATGCGTTGTCATGTAAATACTTTAATAACTATACAGTTTCTAATATAAATGCGAAAGTATTATGTTGTGTGGCTTTTAGTAACTCTCTTATGCCCATACTACAGAAGCTCGACAATACTATAAGCTTCTCTAATAATACATAAGATACCTCGGTTACATCATGTGGGCTAGAGAATATGAAATAAGTACAATTCATGACAAAGGTTGATACTTGATACTATTATATTTAATGACACATTTTTTTATATTCATCAAAATTTATATAAACGTGTAAATAACATAGAAAACTGTATAAAAAAAGGACCATTTAAGACTGCATTTAACATCAAATTATGCACAAAACAACGATATTGTGGTTTTGTTAAAACTGCAACGTTTTAATACAAAGCACTCGAATCAACCCCAACGAGACTGCAGATGGGATTTATATAACCAAACTACATTTGGACCGGGCCCAAATTCCGGTCGGTACTTACGTAATGTTCCAACAAAATTCTTACCAAGTCCTCATCGTCGTCCGTAAAAACCGTCGCTGCTTCCTGCGTAGTCATGTCGCCCTAGTACTTGGACCCTCGGAAAATACACCCTTCATGACTCACGCTCACAGAAGCACATTTTTGAAACACAAAA
>JADANM010005719.1:3406711-3431566 GCA_026213755.1 Eurema hecabe
CGTAAATTATTTTTCCTTTAATTTTTATCATATTTCCCTCCTTTTCTAATGGGTTTCGTCCTATTATGATTTTTTTTGGTTTTAAAAATTATCGACACTGATCGATTAGGACATCTTACCTTTATGTGATTCACGCGTAGCTGACAAACTATCTCTTTTTTTTTCTTGTTGGTTTTGTCATTTAGCTTGAAATAGAACTAGTTATTCCCTCCATGACTTTGCAGTGTTACAGAGTTATTCATGATGAAGCTATATCTGTTCATAAAGCTGTATGATTGTAGACATTTTAATATGTATAACAAATAAAAAAACGATAAAAAGCTCTGTTCATAGTATAGGTACTTATGTTATTTTCACACAAACGCCTACTTCATATTGTTTCGTGTAATCCACAATAATAAACTACGAATTCAAATAAAGAATAAAATAAAGTTATTCTTTATTTTTATAAGGAGTTATGTAGGCTTTGCTTTATTGGTATGAAGAAAAGAACAAACACATGAAACAATTAATTTAATTTCTCCTTACAACAATTCTAAATTATATTTAAAGTAAACAAAAGGAGAAAGTCTCTGCATACATTACACGGTAGGAACTCTTGATACAATCGGTCTTTTGTTAAATCTCTCCTTTCCTGAGGACAAATATCCGGACGGAACTGCATTGTTTAACATAATTTTATTATTGTTTCAAATCTGTTTATGTTTCACTTAAATATTCTTGTAAGCTCTAGTGTTTAAGGTACATATTCAATTATTTTCCATCTATTTAATAAATTTAATAACATTTTTTTAAATGGAACACTTTTTATTTTTTAAGTTAAGGTTAAAAAGGCAAAAGACAAATTGCGAAAGAGTTCGTGACCTCTAACCACTGCGGTAAGATGGATCATAGTGAGAATTTCGTCGATACGAGTCCGATATAACCCCCTAGGATCATGAACATCCTATACTGACTTCTCCACTTCATAAGAGGAAAAATAGACACGATAGCAAAACTTAATGCATATAAATCGATTTAACATATTATATACGCAGCATAAAGAGTATAGTCTGACTTAAATAATTAGATACATGTACAGAAAAAACCATTCGTAGCTTGTTTTTTTTTTGGTTGTTTAAATTCTTAGTTCTATGAAACCTGATTAACGTGAGATTAATAACGTCATAATAAATATTGTAACTACAATTTGAACTATAAAAATTCGACTAGGCAATGTAATATATATATATATATATATATAGAGTATTATATTATATAAGAATGCATTTCACCGAGTCAACAGTTCAACGCGTCTCGTGAGAGCAAGCGGTGAAAATGTTTTTGTTATTACAAAGTGAAACCTTGCCTTGACCGTCACGACCTGAGCAATGGAGTCGCTTAATGTTATTATTTACAAAATTTATATTTTATTATGGGTAATTAAATTTTTTAAGCAGGCATATATATTTAGTGAGGTAACAACTAAAGAAAATCACAGGACTAAAAGTAAATCACCTTACCAGTTAATCACAGTAAGATATCATTCTCACCTACTTTAGTTTCAAAGCCAAGTTATTAATAACTTTTTGAAACCAATTTATTGCATCTATAAATGCTTTCATAAAAAAATCTTGAAATTAAGTAATCTAACTTTGCATTTTATTGCACGATATGTGAAACTTAAAGGTTGAATTTACCAATGTAATTTTGTAGCAGATTAAATTCTTGATAAGAACGTTTACCGTCTACGGTGTCATATTAATATATGAATATAGACACCATAATTATTTCATCCCAATTAAAATTAAAATAATGTAACAAATCCCTTTTAAACATTTCTAACCTACATTAAATTTATTATAATAAAAACAAGCGACTCCACGAATCCTCTGTCCGTGTTCCTCTCAGAAGCATTTAGGCAGATCGTGGAAAGTGCTCATAATCTCGTAACATTGGCGCCAATTACGCTTTCGAAGCTTATCGACGTGACGCAATTCTAACTGACCGGACACGTAATTAGAGTAGAAACTAATTTATTCAAATTTTTATGTCTTTGAACTAAAGAACAAGGTAATTATTAAAAAGGCGTTATTTTGTCCATGTATCTTTCATTCGTTAATCTTATAAAAACCAATACATAATATGTCTTATATTAAGCTACATATTTTTGAATCGTTATAGTATTATAAAACATTTATTTTAAAGATTTGGAAACAGAATGATTACATTTTTTAGTAGTAATTAAAGTTTTTCTTTAATAAAATCTTCATAAAGTACAAGCACTTGGCATCTTTATTTTTTTAGTCTTAGCGCCATCTATGACAATTAATTTGAACTAAGCAAACGAACACTATACAGTCTGAGGTTCTTTTCACTGTTAACTTGGCGTTCACAAATGCAAAATGTTTTACTGTATATTTCAATAGATGGCAGTAGTATCGAGCAACGCTTTTTCTATTATTGTCGTTTAATTTTAGTTATTTTTTTTTTAATAGCTGTTGCTCGCGACTTCGTCTGCAAAATCTTTTATATAAACTTTGATCACCCCTTATGACTCTTTGTCCAGTTAAAAGGCTCTAAGCCATCTGTGTACCAAATTTGATCATTGACAGGCGATATATAAAATCCTTGCCAATGCATTGCTCTCAAAATTAGCATACATAATTACGATGTTTTTGGAGTACATATTTAAATAGCAACTCATAGTCTAAAATCATAAAAATTCATTTACAAAATTTCACGCATGGTGAACCACGAACAGTTCTAGATAATATAGCCTGATCAGTAAATATTGCTTTCAATTCAATTTCATTTTCTATTGTTACAAAATTGCTACGGTATTGTGAAGTAAAAGCTTTGCTTATTTGTACTCACAACTCGAAATAGTTTCTATTAACATATAATGAAGAATCCACCAATTCTTTACTAGAAAAAAAACATTTACCTACCTTTCATATTTTGTATAAGCAGTTTAAGTAAGCTAGCCACTTCTAAAGAATTTCTTATAGTAAAAATATAAGTACTCTGGTTTTTTGATGATGACACACTTTATTGTTACACCCTACATATTATGTGTGTTCTATAACACATTAATGTTACATCACATCATTTCCGAAACTGCATTGCCCTACATAACTATTACGGAAGCAAATTGTCTTATTGTGGTGTGGTCTAAACAAATGTTCCGCTACTTTGTCATTGTCACCTCATATGCCTTACGCTAGTCGCCTGTTTCTTGCATTATTATTAAAACGACTTACTTGGGTCTAAGTTAAAAGCGATAACACTGAAAGTTCAGTTTCCTTGTCATCTTAATTATATATTATGTAGTTTATTTCATATGGATATCAAGTAAATAGTTTATTGAATATACTGTTGTGTGAGCTTCTTTATTTATTTTTAAAATTGATAAAAATTAGACACAGCATTTTAAACCTATCAGTCATTCCATCTGCAATCATTAATCATTGATTGACTTTCGGGACAATTTATATCACAATAGGTATACCTTTGACAACCATTCGTTGACAAACCGAACAAAATTTTAAATCCATACAAACGCTGCCACTTAAAAGCAACAACAATAGGACCATTAGCGGATGTCATCGTGCGTGCAAAAAACAAAAGAGGTCTTATAGAGATAAAATAGCGCAGTGCACCCGTTTCTTGGCATGCCGCCGCTGCCCATCGTACCTGCAGTTACCTTCCGACTTGCCTTAGAAATGGTTGCGTTTTATCTCCTTCTTTTACCCTGCGTTTGCCTCGCGCACTCCGGAGCGTACTCTTCACCCCAGTACGCAAAGAAGTTGTTCCCGAGAAACGTCGACACAAGCGCCTTCCTTCCTAAAGAAGAACCGGCTCAGTTCAAAAGCGAATCTATCGATCGATTCGACAATAGTTTGAACGATACCTCTCAATACGGAAGAGCGTCGTTTTTAGACAGTGCGGGAAGCTTCCTTAGCGGCGCCGGGAGCCAGGTTATGTCCAGTTTGGCCAAGGATTTCATAGCCAGGTCTACAAGGAGCAGTCAGGTTGGTTTTGACTGCATTACGCAGGTTCGTATCGCACTTGTATAGACATTGCACGCTTTCCGCATGAGTCAGCCTTTGTTTAGTCATCGTTAAGTTGTTGATTAGTTTTTGATAATCCTTTAACATTTTTAAAACCATATTTTTGACGTAGTATATTGAAATGTGCTTTAATAAACACGTGTAGTACCTTAGTAGGTCCGATAATTTAAATAAAACAAAAATTTATATTCGTGTTGTATGAAACTTGTAAGAAAAATAGGTTCATTTATTTATATTAAAGATTTTTTGTGTTCTTTCTATAGGTACTCAGCCTGAATCTAACAAATCTGGTGATCCTGATAGTTCTGAAGGCTTTGGTGCTGGCTGCCGGCTTCTTTGGGGCAGGCGCTTGGAAAGGCCACCACTATGGAAGAAGCTTAGAAGGTATCCTATTAGATATTCACTCAGTTTTATATAAGTTTTAAAATTTTATTCTGACATAAGTACACTGCTTTAGTATATAGAGTAGGTTACTAAACAATAGTTTATTTGAGTGTTCATTTTGTAATAATACCAATAAATAAAGTTGCAAACTTTACATAACAATTAGCAAAAGGATAGTTTAATGTCCTATGAAGTTCCGACATATTATAATCCGGAAGCTAGCAGCCTCAGTAAACAAACATCTGCCTTTTACTTCCTATTTATTCAATAACAAACTCTATTGCAAGGCACTAAAGTATATTTTTAGTTTTTTTGCTAATCTCTAAGCCTTTGACCACGTGCCAGTTCTGACCATCAGGGCTTTTAAGTTAAGCCAATATATTTGGATGCGTTTTTCTTGTCCATTCTAAAAGTAATCCCATTGGTGAGGGATTATAGTGGACACCGTGCTAATGACTGTCTGATGTATGTGAAGCGAGAAAAAAATATGCAGTTACTACAACAGCTATAATAATTGAGTTAGAGAGCATTTGTTTACGTTTTACGTACGAATACATATTCAGAGTGCTTATAAACTTAAAATAAATGTCCGATCTAGAAAGGTAATACCTAGTCTCTTACTAAAACCATTTTAAAAAATCTATATGTAAAAATTAAAGTGTGATAAAGTTTTAAAGATTGTTTGTAGTGCAAAATTTACCCAATTTAAAGGCTATTGTTATATGCTGGCAACAACCCTAAAGTTGGTAGACCACTATGTTCGCTATCAGCTGATTCCTAACTCATAGAGAATTATTTATTTCAGTCTCGTATCTCAAAGACAATTTTATTAGTTTGATTTTTTTTTTTCAAAAAACATCAATTTTGTTATATTATATTAACAGTTTAACGGATCGGATATTCGTTAATAACGCACTATAATATATAATAAGCTGTGTTTTTCCGTAATACGTATTTAAAAAGTTTAAAAAATGTGTATTTTAAAAGTCTCTACTGTGAAATAACTATGTATATAATATACCAATGCTTACAAGGTCCTTGACCCTAATTCTCTTTATTTATATTGAAAATTTAATTGGTAAATAAAATTAAGAAATCTTACGCCTCTATTCCTTGCTTATACATATTTAAATTTCATAATATTGTCAATAAAAAAAAGAAAAATAACTTTTCTCTTATTCCTCCTTACATGGTAAACAAACATTACAGATAACAAAAACGCAACGTACATAACAGAAGACGAAATACTACTTTACCTGAGCTATCTCGTGGGCCAGCAGACTCAGGACTTCGGCTGTCTGTACCGGCTCTCGTGCCAGAAGCCGCACCAGGTCGCCATCTATGCGTCGGGAGCGGAACTCATATTGCAGGGCACTAAGCTCGTACAAGGGTAATTTTACACGAGTTTACACGTGAGCCACTCATGTGTTGATCTTTAAAGTACGAGAATTTAAAGTTCAATAGATAATACCTATCTAATACTTATTAAAACAGATTTTTTGTATTAATTGGAATCAGAAGGCAATGATAGAAGGGTAAATTAAGTAGTATTCAAGACAACACCTATGTATGTTGTCTATGTCTATGTGTCTGTTGTCTATGTGTATTATGTCTAACTTAGGGCTAGAAGTTTTTTGCAGTTCTTTATAGAGCTAGTCATAAAAATCTATTTTGGTAGGATGGGCTTCAATTGCAATGAACTAGGCACATCACCAAAAGTAGCAATGTTTCACATTCGTTATACATTTCTATGTGACATACAAATTACATCCTTACAAAATATTAACCTTACAATAAAAGACCATAGATTCGCATATATTTATTGTCTTCGAAACATATAACATTGGAAATAGAAAAATAGAAGGAAACAGAAGAACGGATTGTTTCCAGGAACAATATTGACTTGGAGCCGTACGAGAGCATATCGCAAGGGATCCGCGCCGCAGCCGAATGGGGCGAGCAGCGCGGCGCGTGCGACCGCTACCAGTGCAGCTAGCTGAATGGGCTCACTAGCCGCCACGCCATCACTGCCCTGATAGATCGTTTATAAAAATAAAAAAAAATAAGTAGGAAGCAAGGAGTTTTCTATTGAAGTCGTTTACTATAATAAGAGTGCGTAATACATAAAAATAAATATTTTTATTATGATTTAAGAGAGATAAAAGGCTTAAATATCCGACTTAAATATAGCATTTTAGAGAAACTTTTACCTTTGAAATACCTTACTTTGTACTTGTAAATAATTTTTGAATAAAGAAACAAAACAATATGTTGGTATCTATTTTTCTTGTAACCTCGACAGGTTCTATACTAGACTAGTTCTAGTCTGTCTTTCATTCCTTTTTACCTTCAACTAATGGACTAATTTAGTTTCCATACACAATACGCAAAAGAGCTATACGCTCACGATCAGTGTCGTTGTTTTCTTGCATCTATCTTTCCACTGTTAATACAGTAACTATAGATCCTACACCTACCTTTTTTATCTGCTTCTTCTAAAAAAACAATGATATATAATATAATTTAAGATAACCATAACTATATAGCATATATCCAGCAGCGACAACAGTAGGCAATCTCTCCGCGGGGCTGCTGAGTCACGACACCAAAATTCTGCCTACAAAATGTATCACTCACATTTCTACTATGTGTGTCGTTTTTATCCAGCTCCTACCTTACCTTTTTACAGTAATTACATTTATAAGCATTAATATAACGTAATAGGCTATAAAATTACCTATGCTATATAGATCCAGCGGCGACAACAGTAGGCAATCTCTCCGCGGGGCTGTTGAGTCGCGCCGCGCGGTACTCCGCATACGAGACATATCCGTCACCGTCCGTGTCATCATTCTCTAGTGTACGGTCCACTATCGCTATAAAATACCTCCATCTAGTATTACAAAATACAGCTCCATGAAAATCCAAAAGAAGGTCTAAACCAGCAGGACCTAAGGATCTTCACTGACGGCTCAAAAACTAGATCTGGCACCGGGTATGGCGTCTTCTCGGAAGATCTAAACATACAAATAGCAGCCCCCTTAGGTACCCATAGCACCGTATACCAAGCGGAATGCATGGGTATAATCACGGCTGCTATAGCAACACTGACTAGAAAGGTAAAAGACTGCTCTATCCGTATTCTTTCGGACAGCAAATCAGTACTACAGTCACTACAAAGCACCACCATCAACTCCAAGCTTGTATACAACTGTCACCTGCTCCTTATGGAGGTATGTAACAACAACAACCACATAACTCTTCAATGGATCAAAGGTCACAGTGGCTCGCGGGGCAACGACGCCGCCGACGATTTAGCCAGAAGAGGCTCCGAGATGGTAATCTTTGGGCCGGAACCCATCGTTCCCTTACCCCAATCATGGCCTACCTCAATCATACGGAAACATACCAATGAACTACATGAATTACACTGGTTAGAGGTTAGTGGTTGTAGACAAACCAAGGAAGCACTCCCACGCATAAATAGTAGGCTCACGCGTCAACTATTAAAACTCAACAGACCACAGCTACGGACTTTCACACATGCAATTTCAGGACATGGTCCATTTAATAAACATCTCTTTAATCTAGGTGTTACCGACAGCCCAGTATGCAGAGCATGTCTGGAGGCAGAGGAGACGGCCGCACATATCCTTCTCGAATGCGAAAGTGTGGCCCCATACCGGGCCAAGCATTTGGGGGGCTCCGAGGACTCTCCCCGAGGTTTTTGAGGACCCCAAAGGTTTGATCGGATTCCTTATGGAACTAGGGTGGCAATAAATAGGCCACCATCATCACGCAAAATAGGCGCACATAGTCGTCGAGTTGCGGAAACCAGCCCGTGACTACATACATACATACCTCCATCTATAGATATTTATGTCAGTGGTCTTAAAGAATAAGCTCTACATCTAATTCAATGGAAAGCCGCAATTTTCATTAGTCTCATAGTTAGTGACGAAATTATTGTATCGTTAAACAAAGGGAATCAAAATTAATGATTATAGGATATTTTTTTTTCTAATTCCTTGCACTATCTTAAATAGATGAACACAAATATTAGTGGTTAAAAATTTGGGGTAAAAATAATTTTAATTTTGAACTTTTCTTTCAAAACCTCACAAAAAGTAGTACAAATGTTAATTTTCATGAAAACTTGATATCTTTACAATTTATAATAGCAGACATGAAAGTAATAATTTCCCTGTTACCTCCCTCGAAAGTGCGGCATTTGCGTTTATTTTCTATTACTATGAGATTTTACTAATAATCCTTTCCTAACAACTTTAATTTAGAAACTAGAAATTTTAAATTTAAGTTTCTATTCTTACCCATATACGTTGCAAAACTATTCGCATCTGGTTCTATGGAAGATTCTGCGTCTGAATGTGGTTCGTGCTCCATTGTGTGATAGACCGCCTAATACGATACAAAACATACTGATATAGTATCTAAAGGCAAAGTTAGAAAACAAAGTTCATGCAAAAGCATTAAAACCTCAAATTTAACACGTTTTAATTTTTATAAAGAAAAAAAATGTAGAGCCTTATGTACCGAACACATGAAATCACGTAGTTTTGTATATATATTAAAATAACACCTATCATATCAGATACTAGCTGACCCGTGCCCACATTGTTGGGCATAATGTTAATTATCCTTTTCGGTTTTTTATATAGCCAATGACACTCAGCAATATTGTAGCTTTCTATTGGTGAAAGAATTTTTAAAATCGGTTCAGTAGATCCCGAAATTACCCGAAGTTTAACAAACACACAAACTTTACTTCTTTATAATATCAGTATAGATATGTATCGTCACATAAGTATAACTTACATAACAGCTGTATACTACCAAAGCGAAAAGGTACCTTATGGGTACCAAAGATTGGTCCTATACCAAAAAAATTATATTTATTTTCAACAACTTAATAAGGAAATTGTTACCTTCAACATTTCCAAGCCGTCCAACATGGAGTTCTTGTCAAAATCATGTGCCGAGAAATAGTGAAATTCCAATTCTTCAGGCGTCATGTTCGACAACAGCTCTGGTGTTAAATGCTGCACATCTTCTTCTATGTGTCTGAAATTTATTTGTTAACGCTGTTCTGAATGTTATATAATTTTTTATATAATTAATAATATACATATATTGGAATTTTGAAGTAAAATTAAAGAAACAAGAATTATACAAATAGATACAAATGCTGATTATTTATGAATGTAATAAATAAATAAATATTTTAAGACATTTATACACAGTGCCATCTAGTCCCAAGCTAAGCAGACCCAAGAAAAATACATATGGTGTGGGGATCGAACTCACGACCCTTCGCGCAGGAAGCAGTTGTGCTACCACTGCGCCTAGCGGTCGTATGTACGTTTCATGTTTTTTTTTTAATTTATCCCTATAATAAAATCTCATCGGTAATTGGCATTTAATATAATCATGAAATATCAAAAAAGTGAAATCCTAATCTTTTCTTACATAAAGATAAGATCTTAAACAAATCGGTCAAGCCGTTTTCATGTTATGTCGTAACAACGGAAAACGAGTTTCATTTTTATATGTATAGATTAGTATCCGTAAATTTTCCCTGGGTAAGATATTTTTCCTCGTAATAACTTCAAACCCACGCTATTTTTTAATAATGGGTCGATTGTTAGATATCGTCATCATTTAATAATATACTCACTTGGTATCGTGTAGCAGGTTCGAGTCGCGGGTTATTTTCTCCGTCCCCCGCGGCACGTAATGGTGGTGGGCCTGATCGACCCCATGCCCGTGGGGGTGGTGGGGACCCCGCCGCATACACGATACACCACTTAGTATGACTATGACGAGACCTTTAAGTAAAATTTTTAAGTTATTTAATTACGTTCCCATGGTGATTATACATACAATATTCCAGTTTAATAAAGGTGATTTGTATTATAACAAAAAATAGCCTAAATTCTACTAAATCTTAATATCTAACAATAAGCCCTAAAACCATGTGACGTTAAAATGTTTATAGATAGTTTACCTATTTTATTTAATTACTAGGTTAAATCCAATGATATTATATATATTATGGTGCATTCACGCGCAACTGACAAAACGAACTATCTTTTTCTCTTGTTGGTTTTATCATCTTTTTCTTTCGGTTTGACTTGTACGTATGTGAGCTACCGCTGCTATGCGGATCATTTTTTTGGTTGATTTGTATGGGTGTAACATATCCATCATATAATATTATTGATTATATCTAAATATACTAGAAACTGAATAGTATCAAGTTACCAATATATTTTATTTAGCCAAATATGTGAAAAATACATTACAATTAATCCGTATAATCATAATCATCTATCATCATATTAAGAACAACTTTACCTAATCCGAACCAAAACGGCACGCGTTCCCATTAATGACAGATTGGTCCGAAAGATTGACAGAGTCATACCTGTACTGTACATTGTACGGGGCAGCTGACAGCCCCGAGGGGCCCCAGCGGGTGTCACACCCCACAGAGACGCAATATTCACACCTCACTTCACAACTACCCCGCCAGTACTTTTGTAATTGGGTAGAAAATATGGTATATTGATAATCGACGTTTTGATTTAGATTCAAGACGAATTTGTATGGCTTGTTTAAGATATGGCTTGTTAAGGTAGAAACAGTTATTGCATAAGTCGCAGGAATAAAAGTAAGGTAGAATAAAAAACGATTTTTCATATTATAGTGTATCGCTGATAGTTTGAAGAAAGAGTAGAGCTTGGAAGATATGTTGTTTTAGAAGCCTGAAGTTTAAGATTCGCGAAGTCAACGTTAGGAAAGAAAAGGAATAGTTTTTTAAAAAGGGAATTCTAGTTAGAATATATAAATTTGCGGTGAGAACATAATTCTCTGGTGAGTCTGGTTTACACACATTTCTATATAAGCTGGTGGTAGATACATCTCAGCCCACTGCGTCCACATTCTAACCGAACTCATTCCAATGACGTGTGTAACGCACTTAACTTTAAATCAAGTACCGAAACTTAACATAACAAACTAAATAAATTAAGGAAAAATATAAGTACCTGATGAGGGAAATTATGCTATTTCTAAACAGTGATATTCTATAAGTTACCTTACAAAACTAATTCCAATCAAGTGTTGAAAACAAGTTCTTTATAAGTGATTTCTTTTGTATCGCGTACTTAACACAAATCTATCAAAACAGGTGTTAATCCAGCCCCTCTATCCGAAAAATCTATTACTATGCAATTTCAATACATCGGATGAATTATTTATATTCGCAACCCTCTCAATCAAACTGCACAGTTGTTTCGTAGGAAAGACGAGAGCCGGTATGAACGGACCCTATTTATAGGGCAGGGGTAGTCAACTACTTGGACCAGTGTCCAAGGGACAGAGGCTAGTGGTAGTTTAATCTTCTTAAGAAAAGTACCTAATCAAGGATCCTATAAAATCCTAAATATAAAAGTCTCCTTTTACAGGAAAAATGTATATTTAAAACTTTCAAGAGACTGAATTTCCAATTGCAACACGCAGAAGCGTTTTAACGACTTATACCGGCCGTTGGTCTTTTAAGAAAATAATAAAAAAAACATTTTATTCATCAAAATCAAAACAAAGGTTTTTCAACGGCGACCATATCATGAACAAGTTGAAATAAAATAAAAAATATATTTTTCTTCAGTAGTGCATACAGCATAGTTTAAAAAAATGTTGGCAACCCCAGCTATAGTGTATAAAATGAAGCCATAATGGAGGACAAATTATGCGCCTCGTGACAAGTGCGCTCCGTATGTCGGGGTGTCCGGTACAAGCGGTTTACATCTGACACACGACACTATCGAAACTGTACCATACACTGAATATAGAATGAGGTATACTAGCTGCTGCCGACGACTCCGTCCTCGTGGACTTTCCTAAAAAATTTTACTCCCCCCCCCCCCTCCCTCTTTATAACCCTTCTTTCCAGTTAAAAAGTACCCTATGTTTTATTTCAGGCTCTAGACCATCTGTGTACCAAATTTCATTACAATCGGTTCAGTAGTTTTGGCGTGAAAGCGTAACAGACAGACAGACAGACGGACAGACAGAGCTACTTTCGCATTTATAATATTAGTAGGTAAAGTAGGTATATTATCTTTATACAAGATTCATGTTGATTTTACAAACTTAAAATTCGTAAGTTAATATTCCCCGAAAATATGTACCTACCATAGTGTTCTAATATAGCGTTAGCGTGGGTCTAAGCATGTCGAAGCACCGACATACGAAACTCATACCATAACTATTTAAATGATCTTTATAATGAACTCCGGTGTAAATAACATAAAACTATAAAACTCACGAAAACTTCAGTCTAGGTCAACGGTTTATAACCACAAGAGCGCAACTATCCTATCTGTTCTATTATCTATGGTAAGAAACTGTCCATTCCACAGATAAAACCGAAGGCCAGAGCTAGTTTTCCCTACGAACCATGTGTCACATGAACGCGATCCACGATTATCGCCTTACGCCCTAATCCCGTGACCACAATGTAACCACGGGTCATAGACTCCTTTGTGCTTATCTGTGGTTACTTACATTTGCTATAAACTGATTATCTGTGCATTAACTATAGCTTTGAAGTTGTCATTCGTTCTTAGTGTTTTTATAGTAGGTACCTAATAATAAACCTGGCGTTTCTCTTAACATCAGGAGTACGTCCAGCTCGTCTCCCTACTTCATCGCATAAAAAAAAAAAAACCATTAGACATGTAATTTTTGATAATAAGTTTTTCAGTTATAAAGAGAATAGGAATATTGTAAACGTATATTTTGTAAGTTTCGTAAATTGAGCATTTAAGATTTTGACGTACAGCATGTAACTTTGGAACACTAAGTTTTCTTTATGTTTTCCGTCCTCAAGGATTCTTCAATCTGTATTTATTTTAAATTATAATAACAGAAAAAAAATTATGTTCGTATTATAATAGTTAAGTTTTTAAAATATATTATTTTCCAATCGGATATGGATAGTAAAGCATTTTAATTTTATTTGTACGCAGAATCTTTAATCATTTTAAATATGAAATGTTATCAAACATCAATACTTCTCAATATTAAGTATAAATTTTTATAAATTATAAATTGGTTTTCTTAACAAATACTAACCTTCAAATCGCATCTCTAACACATAACAATTCTCACAATTATGTTGTATTACTGAAAAACATCACACACATTGTATTTTAAAAACAAAAATATTATATCATAAACATTGACCACAAGCTTTTTGACATTTCAGATTTCAGTCATGGCGGACTATTTACAGCGCATGCGTGACTTATTCAATCAAATATAGACTCTATTCCAAGGCAATTCAGTTCAATTTCATTGGTCTTTATTTTTACTTCCACGCATGTCTTATTGGCGACAGAAATAGTACGCAAAATCTGCGCAAAACTGTTTTAAGAAATTGTAACTAGATTGCGCTAGTTGTTTAAAATAGTAAACAAGTTGCATTAAGTCCGTCGGGATAGCTCATAGCTGTGAATATGTAGCAGAGGATAGTGGAGTTAGAGTCGGTATGAGTCTAAACAACCTGTCTCTAGGAAATTGCAAGAACATATGCATAAATAAATTATTATCAAAAATCTTTACACAGACTATGATCTAGCGTCCAAAATTTCGTCGTTATTGTTTTTTTTTTGAGTCTAAAACAAAAAAACATAATTATTATGTTAAAAAAATTATTTAAAATCAATTTTTTCTTTCTTTTAATAAATTCATTCTTTATAAAAGCAGTAAAGTAACTAAACTGATAAAGATAAAATATACTTAGTTGTCTCTAGCTCACTAAGTAACATCAATTCTTATATCAATATACAAAAATATGTATTTGCAATTTTTTGCCAAGGTTAAGATGCATAAATATGTATAAAAGCACATGTAAGCCTCATCCAAATTCACGAGAAATGAAAACAATTACGCCTCCCATCAATAAAGTACTCGAATGTTTTAATACATACTCATTTTCTCGCAACCCACCGTTGAAAGAGATCTTTATTCCTTTAAAGATAGGCGCTGAATTTACTGACACAACAACGGACCTGAAACAAAGAAAATCTTAAAGTACATCAGATGTAGGGAAAAGACACTCTTATTTAAAAGGTATTTAAGGGCCAATATTGTGTGAGCGTGATGTATGCTTTGTCGTTTTTGCGTCGAATTGTTTATGTTTATAGCGATCCGTTAGAAAGAGACGGATGTATGTAAGCGTGTGAGTATCGTATGATCAATACATCGAGGGATGCGTTGTCAGAGGCTTCCCTAATGGTCGTTTTCTTACATTTGCATGCTAATTGATTTCACCACTCAGAACATTCCTTTTGTCTTATGTGTGACGCAAATTGCAGCAAATTTAGTTCTGTCGCATCGTTGAAGTTTTGCGGAGTAATTTGAAGCGTCAAGCTTTAAGCGCTTTTATTGTACTCACCGCTTTATAACGGTTTTATATATAATATTATATTACATAGATAAATATGTAATAATGAGGTTATAATATTTAATTTTGACTAAGCCATAAATGAGATCACTTTTTAACTTTAACGTCACAAAAATGTGATCAAGTATTAAATGTTTATTTTTTATTTTTATGTATTAGTTATTTTTCCTCCTTAGATTAGTACGTTGTCCTTTTTTATAATCAATTTATTTTAAAATCAAAACATTCGTAAGTCAACGCGATCCTGACCATTGCTGTATGTTCTCGCTAGTCGCTTCAGTTGTAGGATAATTCAGGCGATCTGAATGATATAATTATATTTAATACTAAGCAAAGCTTGACTGTACATCTTTAAGAAACTGTACAAACAACAATTCTATGCATACATACACGTACTAAAACGTATATGACGTACACTACTTATCGCTTCAGACTACAACCTACCGTAAACCAACAGAAATGGGTTTCAAGAGGGCAAATTTTCAAATTTATAAACACATAGCAAAAGACGGTCCCGAATCCGAGATTTGTGGCTTAGGGAGGCAGCGCGTTGCCTAGCAACGGCTGGGAGGAGCATCGGATCACTTTTAAACTTTCATGTCGGAAAGTTTTTAAGGTTTCCTTGTGGCACTCAGAGACTGCTCTTTTTGTTTTGTGCGCATTATCTGTGCTGATGTACCTGCTTATTGTTTTTTTTTTCTTAAACTAATTCACTTAGTTTATTTTCTTTAATATTAATATATGTAGATGCATTGCTTTCGAAGTAGCGGAGAAAATTAAATTTATCGTTAATTATTAAAATAAGTAAATCGGGTTTTAAATATGTTACAAAAGTATTTATGAGAATGTTATACAATATGGAAGTAATTTTATAGTATGAGCTTATGGTAATAGCCCACTTATAATTTTATAAAACCTAACACTAAATAAATATTGGTTAAAAAGTTTCACCAATATTTTTTGTACGTATATAAAAAAAATCTCGCCTTCCAAGAAACATAACGAATTCACTGCAAAAACTTAAACATTAATTCTTCAACCTTGAAACGTATCCTGGAGCAAATCCACTCAAATAATTCAAGAAGGCGTATGAAAAGTTTCCAAACGCTGAGAGTGTTCCGTACAAAATTGATGAGCTAAGGAAACCGCGTTCCACGAAGCCAGCGAATCTGATGTTGCTTTTAGCCCCCTAATTGGTAAGCTTTTAAGACCGCGCATTCGTTTGACGTTTACCGTTACCTACTTCAAATATATTATGAATCCACCTTGTCTTGCTATATTTTAACTTAAAAGTCTTTTTTAATTATTTATTTATTTTTCCTTCATACGGTAAAGTATATATTAAACTACAATAAATATCTGGTACATACCAAAGAATTCTAAAAACTTTTTTTATTTTTATTATAGGTTCCTAGTTTTCATATTGTCACTGAACGAATTTTGTGCGTGTGCCGACACGTGGCTGTAATAAAAAAGTTAAACGTTCTAATTTCAAATTATAGAGGGCGGCAACTGGTACGCGCATAAAATTGGGCGGCAATTATGACAGCGGGATAGGCGCGAATTTCTCTGTCAAAATATTTTTGCAAACAATTGACATTTCATTCATCACATACATAATTTCCACACCCACATTTTTATAACAAAACAAAACCACAATTAGCGTCATACTTACATGTAAATTACATTTTACATTCAACAATACAATTCCATACTTTCGTCAACGGAAAGTCCCCTATTTTTATAGCAACGTTTAGCAATATTATTTTCGTAATATTCATGCAAATTATTAATTGCCTCTCTCAATTAACCTGTTTAGCAAATCAGGAATATGATGTAAATATTTGATAGCGGAAAATGACTGGAAAGGGAAGAATTATAAAATTACCTCTCAAACGTTTCGTTTGAAAGCGCCAAAAAGGGTACGCTTTTAAGAGCTGTAAAAGGTGTATTCTGTCTCTGTCACCCGGATCAACTATTAGGCCATTGCTGACCCCTTTCAAGGGTCGTTTCTAGGTAGCCGATGGAAAAATGTTTTTCTCTGTAATTGTAATTCATAAAAGGTTCCTCTTAAGTTTATTATTAATGTGAGCTCAACGATTAGGTAGATCAAAGGTAAAATTATATAAATATATGTTCGAGACTTTTATAAGTATAGCTAATAAGTAAAGTGTAGCTGTAAATAAACTTACCTACAGAATATGATTAGTAAAAATGTTCTTATTTCTGCTTTTTTTATAATAAGGGTCAACGAAGACGTTGACGAGCCACCTGATGGTAAGCGGTCACCGCGCGTCGCGTCTCCTATGGAGTATGGACCCGGGCAACATCTAAAACAACAAAGCTATAACTATTTTATTTATTTAACACATTTATCTTATAGAATACAATCACTTTTCTTTGACACGGCAGAACTTTAACTATTATATTTATTTAACACATTTATCATTTATCATATAGAATACAACCATTTTCCGTTTTTTTTTTGTGACGCTCCCGCTTTTTCTTCAAATTTCAAAAACCGCAGTGACAAGTGAGTGAGCGAGACAAAACATTCAAAGAATGACATTTGCCACAGATAGAATATTTAGCAATAATTTGTCAATTATAGAAGCATTATAATTATTACAAATTATTATTAATATTATTATATAATATTATTACTTTTCATTTAGTGAAGACATAACATGCATTATTATGAGATACGTAAACAGATATTAATTGCAGAATTATTACACATCAGAGGTGTCGCCATTGCAACGTCGGCCCTGAAGGAGAAATCTTTCATAAATTTCTGCTTACAAAAAAGCCTCTTCTTACCACTTATTTGCAAAATTGTAAATTGTATTACTTTATTAAAATTTAGAGAAATAAAATTAATTTTAAATCGTTTCCTATATTTACGTACGTAACTTAACTATTTATCTTCTCGAAAATGACTAACAATTTTCGTGTCATACATAATCAAATAAAATATAAATGAAAGGATATTACAAAGAAGATGTCCGATATTCGGGGTGGATAGCGAGACGCCCGTAGCTATTAAAAACTTATTAAACCTCATCTCGGCCAATTACACCCTGGCTCCAAGCCCTTCCTCTCGGGAAAGTTAAATGTAATGATACAAAATTCTCATCAACGAAATGAAACTCCTTTGTTGTGTACTCCTTGCTAGGAATATGTTTTATCTATGGGTGATACAACGTGTGATATGACGTTTAAAATTAGAATACGTACGTATCCGAATTCTGGAACGCAACCTAATTCCATCAATTAGCATCGGTGACTTTTGTGTTATTATATTCAAATAACAATAAAAAATAATAACTAAAGTTTTAAATTTAGAACAATTCAAGATATATCTTTTTTTATTAGAGGTAAGTAAGGTTTTTTTTAAATTCATAATGAGTAAAAAGCTAACACCCACGCGAGATAAAGATATTGTGTAACAACTGAATTAACAATTTGACAGTTACATATTTATCTGACACTTATGTAAATTTAATTAACCATTTAAAATATTATCTGTATAATTTTGTATATGATGTTGATATGGAATAAAATATTCTGGCCATTCAGAACATCAAATTAGACATAATTTAATAAAAAAAATAATGTGCAGATTCATTCGCCTTTCGGTTATCGTCCGGACGAGACGGCGGATGCGGCTATCCACAGGAAGATGCTACGTTCCTACTGGCTTACTTTATATGCGTTTCCATATTGAAGTATTAAAATAGTAGGTAATATAAAAGAAGTCGAATATTTTAGGACATAAATTACTATTTAATTAAAAAAATGGTCGACACTACATATTTTCGATTTGTAAGTTTTGAAATTTTAACAATGTAATTTCTTCATCTGGTGATGGAAAGGCACATCATTCGTGAGTATTTATAATATATTAACTCTTAAAATATTTTCAACTAAGTATCAAATTTTAAACAAAATAGTACATTATCGATCTAATATATACAGTAACTATTACATACATACCTACATTAAACTTCAGATCGGTACCCACAGCCGGCAAAGTTTGTTGGAACTTTGTAAAAGTCCTTAGTAAACAGAAAAAGTAATTTTTGGTAAGAACACTACAGTCAAGAAAGTTAGAAAATTATCTAATATATCACTAATCCCTTATACTATGGGACAACAAAAACGTGGACTAAGCCATAGACTACAAATTGTGGTACCACATTTCGTATATTAAAATACTTTTAATGCTTAAACTAAGATTTTTATTTTCAAAGCGTCAACACATCTTTTTGGTAAGACTTGATCTACCATGCTATCAATGAATGTACCTTTACAATTATAAATAACACTAATAAGCTTACAAAAGCAACTTAAATCGAGAATCAAATAATACAGCCACGTGTCTCCAATAACAGATGAAAGACGTATAATTTGTTCATCTGCACGCTAGAACTAGGGCGGATGGGCGGGACGCGCACATGGTCCAACAAATGGCACAAATTGTTACTGTTTTGTCACTGTACCGATGACTATATTTTTACGTGTTTTGTCCAAAAAACCTAATTTATTTATTTATTGCAATAAAAATAAAATACAACAAATTTTTAGGCAATAGATTTTTTACAAAGTGAAAAATAACCAACATCAATTTAAAATTCAATCTTTAATTTGTAACTTATTTAGGGATAAAAATCAAGTAGGTAAATTACTTAAAGACTTTTTTTTTATTTGTCACGGAGTAAATATTTGATGGCTAATTAAGCGATATACCCCATCATATTCTTAACTTTAGGTCACCATTAGATATGTGACCATCGCCGCCCATGAGCAAGCGCTCAACGTAAGACGTAAGTACGTCGTCGCGAGTGTACTACCGGCCTTAAAGTGGCTTAGTGAAACTCGTTCATCATTATTTTTTCATGACATGTGCAACAAGAACTTACTTACCAATTTTCATTATTACTCAACGAGGAATACTATGCTTTATGACGCAAATAGTATATACCTATACCTAGTGTTTATAAGTGGCCAGGTTTATTTCTAATCTTCCTAAAAAGCACGGACAGTTCCTTTGTTCTCAATTGTTCGCTACATTAGCGATATTAAAAATAAATGACATGCAACATTATATTTAAACCATGTGCGTAGGCAACTCGATACGAGTAATGATATTCATAAAGTTTGAATAAAAGGGTTGACAGATCATATCATTACTGCGCATGCACTATGGAACATTATTCTTTATCTTATTTAGGTATCTCTTATTTGTATGACCGCAAATGTTTTTTTTTTTAATTTATTATCTGTATCCAATTGAAACACGATAGTTTTATTCCAAACCAATTAAATATCAGTTGCCAATCTTACCAATTACAATACCAATAAGATTTTTCTATTTTCATAATTATGCTCTGTATAATAATATATAACATTACATTTCTTTATAAATTTAATAATTGTTAAAAATTAGATGTTTTGTATCGGTGCCGTTATGGTATGTACGAGTATAGTAGATTGATGAGGTTTCTGAAAAACACCTTATGCATCTTGGGAGTCTGCGTCAAACACTTTGTATTAACTATTACAAGTAATTAACTATTAGTATATATATAGACGTAGCAGTTGTATGCTATTAAGAGCGAAATCCATGACGCACCAACGACAGGAATATTCATTAAAACATTTATTCTTACTACCGAATTCTTATAGAGACATTTAATTTCATTGTTATCATTTTACAATTAAAGTTTTATGTATGGCAATATATATAGCATTGTGTGAAAAGTTAGAAATATTTTTGATTCGCATAAAGAAAGCACGACATTGACTCTTGTCAACAGTTATAGTTTAAATAAACTACTAATATGTAACAAAGCGGTAATAATTACTTTGGTGTATTTAATTATCAATCATAATTAAGAAACTTACTAATTACTATTCATGTATCGTTACAATGTAGTATTTTTCATTGTTTTCAAGAATTTAGGAGGCACTGAATTTCAGTATTGGAGCTGTTTTTATCCAGTCTGCAGCTCCAACACATGCTGGGCAGTATTCCTTTTACAGAGCAACATTGTGTCTTTTTAACCTACTTCAAAAAAGGAGGAGGTTTTTCAATTCAACCGTAGAAAAATTTTTTTTTCTCAGTGTCTCTTTGTAGTAATTTCTATAGTCAAGCATTATTTTAATGTAGGTATACGAGTATGCTCTGTAATAAACGTTTCTTTCTTAAATAAATATGTGTTTGGTTCCAAGAATACTTTATGTTATTATTATTGAAACCACACACTTAGGTATAGTACCTAGACATTAAGTTTTTGTCACATATGTAAATAACTCACGGTACTAAAGACCCGAATTCCCAACACAATTATCGAACTGCCTCGTTCTTAGTTTGCATTCATTTTAGGATCCATATCGTCTACCTACGACTTGTATTTCAAACTTCTGCGTTAGTAGCTACTTAATTAAAATGTCTTATCCTATAATTAATCAAGCATAGTGTAGTACGATACTTATCTTATTTTAAGTCTAAAGTTTAAGCATATATTCTAATAATTATTAATAGTATTAATTTTCTATACAAATAAACTGAAAAAGTGTTCCGCACAGCAGCGGTAGCACACATACATGACAGGTCAAGACGATAGAAAAGAGATAAATGATAAAACCAGCAATAAAAAAGAAATACATACTTAGTTTTGTCAGTTGCGCTTGAATGCACCGGCAACCAATCACCTACAGATAAGACATCCTAATTGGGATGTTTTTGCCTCTTCAAAATTTTGTGCTTATAACATTTCTATTTAATATAATATCATTGTTTTATATGTTTTAATATAAATTCATGTTATTAGTTGTTATTGTTCAATGTAACAATTTTTCATTTGAATGTTATCATGTTTCAATTCTGAAACGCGCTTATAATATTCGACGCGATCCAATGATATTCTATAATATAGGTAACCACTCAAACAACCTAAGTTCAGCCGACTACAAAAATTAAAATGAAAAATTAGAAATTTATTTGACATAAAGCCGTTCCATATATTAAGTTGTCGCGAGAGACAGAGAAAGAATAAAACAGATACCTATTTTATTTATTTTTAATTAATTTTTAAAATATTATTGTTAATTAATTTCTAAAACACCTATTGAACAGATTTTTTTTAGTTTTATGAAGTTCCGTAATTTTCTATATGATAAATAAAAGTTATGTTTCGATTTCGAAATGTAGGTACATATTTAATTATTTGATTTCGAGAATCAAATAATTAAATATGTACATTTATTATATATGATTCAGTTATTTATGCTAAGTTTATATCATATGAAGATAGACGTATTCACCGAATACAGGTTTGTTCAAATAATGAGCTTATGCACGATATTAGCCCATAATAATACCTTCATCTATAAAGTCTTTACACTAAAATGGTCTGCACAACGACGACACGTTCGACGTAAATTAAACATCAGTTCAATAATTTCATAACCAAAAACATAATAATACCTATATCACCCTTAAAAATTTTTAGAATGTCACAATTTTATTTCAACTGATTTACCTCAAGAAGTTCATACGTGGTTGAGTGTTTTGTAGAACAAAACATGGTACAATGCATAAACTTTAAACGCTAGAACGACGAGAAACCATGGGGACAATAAAACAAAAAAGCGCTTCTAGCCTGAAGCGGTGTGACGCACCCCTAGTCGCAGTCGCGCCGACCAATCGGAGACCAGCTCGGCGCGCTAGGCCCCGCCCACCGCCGCCCCTGTCACTCCATTGCAACTCACCGCTGGGGACGAAAGAGACGCAGCATCCCAACAAAGATTTAACATCGATTACGGGGATGCCGGAGCGAGCCGTTTCGCTCTCGCCCGAGGGCGGCGACGTGATATCCTCTCGCGCAGTCGCGAACAATTAGTGCGCGGGGCGGCGTGTCGGGCGCGTACCACGTCACTATAATGTGGTTAGTCAGTGAACGTCGGGGCCGAGCCGACGGCGACGGCACGGAGCACGACGTCAGGCACGCGGGAGAGCCGCGCTACACGATCAGCCAGCGCACCGGCCCCAGCACGGTGGAGTTCAAGAGTGCGGCGTGCGCGGGGGCCGTGGAGCCGCCCGCGCCGCCCCTGACCGCGCTGCCGGACCCGCAGCAGTTCAACATCTTCCCGGCCTTCTTCAGCCGCCAGCTCAACTTCAGCGGCAGCGGCGGAGGCGGCCAGGGCGCCAAGATCATGGAGGAGCTGCGCCCGAACCTAGTCGGTGGCCTCCTCGGGGTTCCCGGCCTCTTAGATGAACATCAACACGACGCCAAGTTCTTACCGTCGGGAGGAGAGAGTAAATACACGCCTGATAAAGGACGGAAATGCAGCAATGCGTCGAGTTCGTCGGCGGAAGAGTTTGGTGGTCTGTACGGCGGGGAGCACGCCGCGACGCCGCCAGCGCCGCCCATCAGCCGGTCGTTACAGGACCACACAGGTATGTATTGGAATGGAACTTTTAGTACAAATATATCAAACGCAGCTCAATCAACAGTTAACAGATATATAATTAACTCGTACACAAACATTTATATGCTACCTATCTTACCAATCTCATAATAATAATTGTGTATACTATACTTAGGAATAAGTCGCTGTATATGCAAGTAATAATTATCTGTATTTTACAAGAATAGGTATCAAAATATTAACATTAAAACAAGTCTTTATACGATACCATGCTCGCAATATTGTGATAACTTGATAAGATTTAAATTCTTATTTATTTTGCATCTATGTGTCTGTTGGTTTTATTCTTACCTGCAATGTTGTCAATGCTTTCTTAAAATTATTAAAAGTATTGTAATTTGACAATTATTATACATAATGTTTATTAGTTAGCTCTAACCTGCAATTATACCAACGATTAAGATATTATTTATTCTTAATTGTTATGGATATGAGTTTCAGAGCAAATAAAAAAAACACGTGGAAAAACTCATTACATTCATAATTAGTATTTAGTACCTATATTTTACATAATTCACTAAAATACGTTTCTTTAATATTATCTTCATATAAAATTGATGTTGACAGTGAAAAATAATTAGCGAAATGCGTGTCTAGCAACTCATAGATTAATCATCCATAGTGATTTTAATATTGTTTTCCAAGCAAGCAAATTTTCAAGATATGCCTCTATAATATTATCATAATTGACTTTCGAACGTTTAGAGGGAGCTTTTCGCTTTTACAAAAGGCATTTTTACAGATAAACTTTTAATAAATAATTAAAATATCTCGCAAATTTATAACTTATTTAAAAACAAGCTCGAAATTTTCCTGTTTATAAAAGTCTTATCTATTCATACCTCACCCAAGTAGACGGGAGAAAAGAAACCTCTTACGTGTAGAGGAGGAACATGAAACGTTATTTCGTGCGCTACTTTAGCGCGTTGTCAACTTTGTACTTAGTATAAATTTACTACGTGTGTAGGTATGCCAAATTAAATATTGAAGTATAGTTATAACTGTTTGGGCTATAGAGTTTAGACCGAGAACAGAGGGATAGACATGACGTAACTATAACGATTGATGGTTCAAACACTAGTAGCCTTTGTGACGTCACACAATAAGTTCGAAATCCACACTATCGAAATAATTCCATATTAAAAAATATATTATATATTTTGTCTCTAATAGGCAATTTACATGTGAACGTCATTGGCGATTATAGGTGTTACTACAAATACAATTAAATTTGTCTGTTTTAGACAAAAGAAAAAAATGTTTAACAATTTTCCATATCAGTATTTGGTTAATAAAGTGGAAAATACTTTTGACGTTAATGAACTATAGATTTATTATTAAAATAATAGTAATAAAAAACGAATACAAAGAAGTATTTTGTTTAACCTATTAAAACTTAATTTTCATAATAGCTGTCAGCCGGAGTTTGTA
>JADANM010005719.1:3449253-3474606 GCA_026213755.1 Eurema hecabe
CGTAAATTATTTTTCCTTTAATTTTTATCATATTTCCCTCCTTTTCTAATGGGTTTCGTCCTATTATGATTTTTTTTGGTTTTAAAAATTATCGACACTGATCGATTAGGACATCTTACCTTTATGTGATTCACGCGTAGCTGACAAACTATCTCTTTTTTTTTCTTGTTGGTTTTGTCATTTAGCTTGAAATAGAACTAGTTATTCCCTCCATGACTTTGCAGTGTTACAGAGTTATTCATGATGAAGCTATATCTGTTCATAAAGCTGTATGATTGTAGACATTTTAATATGTATAACAAATAAAAAAACGATAAAAAGCTCTGTTCATAGTATAGGTACTTATGTTATTTTCACACAAACGCCTACTTCATATTGTTTCGTGTAATCCACAATAATAAACTACGAATTCAAATAAAGAATAAAATAAAGTTATTCTTTATTTTTATAAGGAGTTATGTAGGCTTTGCTTTATTGGTATGAAGAAAAGAACAAACACATGAAACAATTAATTTAATTTCTCCTTACAACAATTCTAAATTATATTTAAAGTAAACAAAAGGAGAAAGTCTCTGCATACATTACACGGTAGGAACTCTTGATACAATCGGTCTTTTGTTAAAACTCTCCTTTCCTGAGGACAAATATCCGGACGGAACTGCATTGTTTAACATAATTTTATTATTGTTTCAAATCTGTTTATGTTTCACTTAAATATTCTTGTAAGCTCTAGTGTTTAAGGTACATATTCAATTATTTTCCATCTATTTAATAAATTTAATAACATTTTTTTAAATGGAACACTTTTTATTTTTTAAGTTAAGGTTAAAAAGGCAAAAGACAAATTGCGAAAGAGTTCGTGACCTCTAACCACTGCGGTAAGATGGATCATAGTGAGAATTTCGTCGATACGAGTCCGATATAACCCCCTAGGATCATGAACATCCTATACTGACTTCTCCACTTCATAAGAGGAAAAATAGACACGATAGCAAAACTTAATGCATATAAATCGATTTAACATATTATATACGCAGCATAAAGAGTATAGTCTGACTTAAATAATTAGATACATGTACAGAAAAAACCATTCGTAGCTTGTTTTTTTTTTGGTTGTTTAAATTCTTAGTTCTATGAAACCTGATTAACGTGAGATTAATAACGTCATAATAAATATTGTAACTACAATTTGAACTATAAAAATTCGACTAGGCAATGTAATATATATATATATATATATATAGAGTATTATATTATATAAGAATGCATTTCACCGAGTCAACAGTTCAACGCGTCTCGTGAGAGCAAGCGGTGAAAATGTTTTTGTTATTACAAAGTGAAACCTTGCCTTGACCGTCACGACCTGAGCAATGGAGTCGCTTAATGTTATCATTTACAAAATTTATATTTTATTATGGGTAATTAAATTTTTAAGCGGGCAAATATGTTTAGTGAGGTAACAACTAAAGAAAATCACATGACTAAAAGTAAATAACCTTACCAGTTAATCACAGTAAGATATCATTCTCACCTACTTTTAGTTTCAAAGCCAAGTTATTAATAACTTTTTGAAACCAATTTATTGCATCTATAAATGCTTTCATAAAAAAATCTTGAAATTAACTCTTCTTATTAAGTAATCTAACTTTGCATTTTATTGCACGATATGTGAAACTTAAAGGTTGAATTTACCAATGTAATTTTGTAGCAGATTAAATTCTTGATAAGAACGTTTACATTCTACGGTGGCATATTAATCTATGACCTATATTAATATAGACACCATAATTATTTCATCCCAATTAAAATTAAAATAATGTAACAAATCCCTTTTAAACATTTCTAACCTACATTAAATTTATTATAATAAAAACAAGCGACTCCACGAATCCTCTGTCCGTGTTCCTCTCAGAAGCATTTAGGCAGATCGTGGAAAGTGCTCATAATCTCGTAACATTGGCGCCAATTACGCTTTCGAAGCTTACCGACGTGACGCAATTCTAACTGACCGGACACGTAATTAGAGTAGAAACTGATTTATTCAAATTTTTATGTCTTTGAACTAAAGAACAAGGTAATTATTAAAAAGGCGTTATTTTGTCCATGTGTCTTTCATTCGTTAATGTTTTAAAAACAAATACATAATATTATGTGTTATATTAAGCTTATATATTTTTGATTCGTATTTAAGTGTTATATATTTTTGATTCGTAATAGTTTTATAAAACATTTATTTTAAAGATGTGGAAACAGAATGATTATATTTTTTAGTAGTAATTAAAGTTTTTCTTTAATAAAATCTTCATAAAGTACAAGCACTTGGCATCTTTATTTTTTTAGTCTTAGCGCCATCTATGACAATTAATTTGAACTAAGCAAACGAACACTATACAGTCTGAGGTTCTTTTCACTGTTAACTTGGCGTTCACAAATGCAAAATGTTTTACTGTATATTTCAATAGATGGCAGTAGTATCGAGCAACGCTTTTTCTATTATTGTCGTTTAATTTTAGTTATTTTTTTTTAATAGCTGTTGCTCGCGACTTCGTCTTCAAAAACTTTTATATACACTTTGATCACCCCTTATGACTCGTTTTCCAGTAAAAAGGCTCTAGACAAACTGTGTATCAAATTTGATTATTGACAGCCGATATATAAAACCCTTGCCAATGCATGCTCTCAAAATTAGCATACATAATTACGATGTTTTTGGAGTACATATTTAAATAGCAACTCATAGTTTTAAACCATAAAAAATACATTTACAAAATTTTACGCATAGTGAACCATGAACAGTTCTAGATAATATAGCATTTTCAGTAAATATTGCTTTCAATTCAATTTCATTTTCTATTGTTAGAAAATTGCTACGATATTGTGAAGTAATAGCTTTGCCTATATGTACCTACTCATAACTCGAAATAGCTTCTATTAACATATAATGAAGAACCCACCAATTCTTTACTAGAAAAAAAAACATATACCTACCTTACATATTTTGTATAAGCAGTTTAAGTAAGCTAGCCACTTCTAAAGTATTTCTTTTAGTAAAAATATAAGTACTCTCGCTTTTTGATGATGACACACTTTATTGTTACACCCTAAATATTATGTGTGTGCTATAACACATTAATGTTACATCACATCATTTCCGAAACTGCATTGCCCTACATAACTATTACGGAAGCAAATTGTCTTATTGTGGTGTGGTCTAAACATATGTTCCGCTACTTTGTCATTGTCACCTCATATGCCTTACGCTAGTCGCCTCTTTCTTGCATTATTATTAAAACGACTTACTTGGGTCTAAGTTAAAAGCGATAACACTGAAAGTTCAGTTTCCTTGTCATCTTAATTATATATTATGTAGATTTTTTCATATGGATATCAAGTAAATAGCTTATTGAACATATTGTTGAGTGAGCTTCTTTATTTATTTTTAAAATTGATAAAAATTAGACACAGCATTTTAAACCTATCAGTCATTCCATCTGCAATCATTAATCATTGATTGACTTTCGGGACAATTTATATCACAATAGGTATACCTTTGACAACCATTCGTTGACAAACCGAACAAAATTTTAAATCCATACAAACGCTGCCACTTAAAAGCAACAACAATAGGACCATTAGCGGATGTCATCGTGCGTGCAAAAAACAAAAGAGGTCTTATAGAGATAAAATAGCGCAGTGCACCCGTTTCTTGGCATGCCGCCGCTGCCCATCGTACCTGCAGTTACCTTCCGACTTGCCTTAGAAATGGTTGCGTTTTATCTCCTCCTTCTACCCTGCGTTTGCCTCGCGCACTCCGGAGCGTACTCTTCACCCCAATACGCAAAGAAGTTGTTCCCGAGAAACGTCGACACAAGCGCCTTCCTACCTAAAGAAGAACCGGCTCAGTTCAAAAGCGAATCTATCGATCGATTCGACAATAGTTTGAACGATACCTCTCAATACGGAAGAGCGTCGTTTTTAGACAGTGCGGGAAGCTTCCTTAGCGGCGCCGGGAGCCAGGTTATGTCCAGTTTGGCGAAGGATTTCATAGCCAGGTCTACAGGGAGCAGTCAGGTTGGTTTTGACTGCATTACGCAGGTTCGTATCGCACTTGTATAGACATTGCACGCTTTCCGCATGAGTCAGCCTTTGTTTAGTCATCGTTAAGTTGTTGATAAGTTTTTGATAATCCTTCAACATTTTTAAAACGATATTTTTGACGTAATATATGTGCTTTAATAAATCTGGGTACGAAGCTTAGTAGGTCCGATAAATTTAATAAAACAAAAAAATATATCCTTGTTGTAACTTGAAACTTGTAACTGAAAAATAGGTTCATTATTAAACATTATTTTGTTTGTTTTTTCTATAGGTGCTCAGCCTGAATCTAACAAATCTTGTGATCCTGATAGTTCTGAAGGCTTTGGTACTGGCTGCCGGCTTCTTTGGGGCAGGTGCTTGGAAAGGCCACCACTACGGAAGAAGCTTAGAAGGTATCCTATTAGATATTCGTTCAGTTTTAAGTTTGAAAATTTTATTCTGACATACACTGTTTGAGTATATAGTGTAGGTTACTAAACAATAGTTTATTTGAGAGTATAAAATATATAAATTATAACAAAAATAAAGTTGCAAACTTTACATAACAATTAGCAAAAGGATAGTTTAATGTCCTATGAAGTTCCGACATATTATAATCCGGAAGCTAGCAGCCTCAGTAAACAAACATCTGCCTTTTACTTCCTATTTATTCAATAATAAACTCTATTGCAAGGCACTAAAGTATATGTTTAGTTTTTTGCTAATCTCTAAGCCTTTGACCACGTGCGAGCTCTGACCATCAGGGCTTTTAAGTTAAGCCAATATATTTGGATGCGTTTTTCTTGTCCATTCTAAAAGTAATCCCATTGGTGAGGGATTATAGTGGACACCGTGCTAATGACTGTCTGATGTATTTGCAGCGAAAAAAATATGCAGTGCCTACAACAGCTATAATAATTGAGTTAGAGAGCATTTGTTTACGTTTTACGATCGAAACCATATTCAGAGTGCTAATAAACTAATGTCCAATCTAGAAAGGTAATACCTAGGCTCTTACTAAAACCATTTTAGAAAATCTATATGTAAAAATTAAAGTGTGATAAAGTTTTAAAGATTGTTTGTAGTGCAAAATTTACCCAATTTAAAGGCTATTGTTATATACTGGCAACGTACTACTCATTGAGAATAATTTAATTCTGTCTGTATGTTGTTTCTGTATCTCAAATACTTAACACACAAATAAATAGTTTGATGTTTTTTTCAAAAAAAAAAAAAAATCATGTTTGTTGTATATATTCATATCAATAACAAAATAAGGACCTACTACCGGTATATATTAACAGGTTCACGGATCGGACATCGTTTCTTAAAAATACCTATACGATAAGCTGTTTTTCCGTAATACGTATTTTAAAAAATTTAAAAAATAGACGTATTTTAAAATAGTCTCTACTTTGAGATAACTATGTATTTAATGACCCTAATTCTCTTTATTTTTATTGAAAATTGAATTGGTAAATAAAACTAAGAATTCTTACGCCTCTATTCCTTGCTTATAAGTAAGTACATATTTAAATTTCATAATTCATATTGTCAATAAAAAAAGAAAAATAACTTTTCTCTTATTCCTCCTTACATGGTAAACAAACATTACAGATAACAAAAACGCAACGTACATAACAGAAGACGAAATACTACTTTACCTGAGTTATCTCGTGGGCCAGCAGACTCAGGACTTCGGCTGTCTGTACCGGCTCTCGTGCCAGAAGCCACACCAGGTCGCCATCTATGCGTCGGGAGCGGAACTCATATTGCAGGGCACTAAGCTCGTACAGGGGTAAATTTACACGAGTTTCTAACTCATGTGTTGATCTTTGTAGTACGAGAATTTAAAGTTCAATATATAGTACCTATCTAATATTTTTTATAACAGTTTTTTGTATTAATTGGAATCAGAAGGCAATGATACAAGGGTAAATTCACTTTTAATTAAATTTGAAGTAAAAAATAGCTGTTTAGTTAGTTATTACAGTGAAGTAGTATTCAAGACAACAGTTTTTTATAGAGCTAGTAATAATAATCTATTTTGGTTGGATGGGCTTAAATTGCAATGAACTAGGCACATCACCAAAAGCAGCAATGTTTCACATTCGTTATACATATATATTTCTATGTGACATACAAATTAAGTACTTACAAAATATTAACTTTACAATAAAAGACCACAGATTCGCATACATACATGTATATTTATTGTCTTCGAAACATACAACATTGAAAATAGAAAAATAGAAGGAAACAGTAGAACGGATTGTTTCCAGGAACAATATTGACTTGGAGCCGTACGAGAGCATATCGCAAGGGATCCGCGCCGCAGCCGAATGGGGCGAGCAGCGCGGCGCGTGCGACCGCTACCAGTGCAGCTAGCTGAATGGGCTCACTAGCCGCCACGCCATCACTGCCCTGATAGATCGTTTATAAAAATAAAAAAAAATAAGTAGGAAGCAAGGAGTTTTCTATTGAAGTCGTTTACTATAATAAGAGTGCGTAATACATAAAAATAAATATTTTTATTATGATTTAAGAGAGATAAAAGGCTTAAATATCCGACTTAAATATAGCATTTTAGAGAAACTTTTACCTTTGAAATAGCTTACTTTGTACTTGTAAATAATTTTTGAATAAAGAAACAAAACAATATGTTGGTATTTATTTTTCTTGTAACCTCGACAGGTTCTATACTAGACTAGTTCTAGGCTGTCTTTCATTCCTTTTTACCTTCAACTAATGGACTAATTTAGTTTCCATACACAATACGCAAAAGAGCTATACGCTCACGATCAGTGTCGTTGTTTTCTTGCACCTATCTTTCCACTGTTAATACAGTAACTATAGATCCTACACCTACCTTTTTTATCTGCTTCTTCTAAAAAAACAATGATATATAATATAATTTAAGATAACCATAACTATATAGCATATATCCAGCAGCGACAACAGTAGGCAATCTCTCCGCGGGGCTGCTGAGTCACGACACCAAAATTCTGCCTACAAAATGTATCACTCACATTTCTACTATGTGTGTCGTTTTTATCCAGCTCCTACCTTACCTTTTTACAGTAATTACATTTATAAGCATTAATATAACGTAATAGGCTATAAAATTACCTATGCTATATAGATCCAGCGGCGACAACAGTAGGCAATCTCTCCGCGGGGCTGTTGAGTCGCGCCGCGCGGTACTCCGCATACGAGACATATCCGTCACCGTCCGTGTCATCATTCTCTAGTGTACGGTCCACTATCGCTATAAAATACCTCCATCTAGTATTACAAAATACAGCTCCATGAAAATCCAAAAGAAGGTCTAAACCAGCAGGACCTAAGGATCTTCACTGACGGCTCAAAAACTAGATCTGGCACCGGGTATGGCGTCTTCTCGGAAGATCTAAACATACAAATAGCAGCCCCCTTAGGTACCCATAGCACCGTATACCAAGCGGAATGCATGGGTATAATCACGGCTGCTATAGCAACACTGACTAGAAAGGTAAAAGACTGCTCTATCCGTATTCTTTCGGACAGCAAATCAGTACTACAGTCACTACAAAGCACCACCATCAACTCCAAGCTTGTATACAACTGTCACCTGCTCCTTATGGAGGTATGTAACAACAACAACCACATAACTCTTCAATGGATCAAAGGTCACAGTGGCTCGCGGGGCAACGACGCCGCCGACGATTTAGCCAGAAGAGGCTCCGAGATGGTAATCTTTGGGCCGGAACCCATCGTTCCCTTACCCCAATCATGGCCTACCTCAATCATACGGAAACATACCAATGAACTACATGAATTACACTGGTTAGAGGTTAGTGGTTGTAGACAAACCAAGGAAGCACTCCCACGCATAAATAGTAGGCTCACGCGTCAACTATTAAAACTCAACAGACCACAGCTACGGACTTTCACACATGCAATTTCAGGACATGGTCCATTTAATAAACATCTCTTTAATCTAGGTGTTACCGACAGCCCAGTATGCAGAGCATGTCTGGAGGCAGAGGAGACGGCCGCACATATCCTTCTCGAATGCGAAAGTGTGGCCCCATACCGGGCCAAGCATTTGGGGGGCTCCGAGGACTCTCCCCGAGGTTTTTGAGGACCCCAAAGGTTTGATCGGATTCCTTATGGAACTAGGGTGGCAATAAATAGGCCACCATCATCACGCAAAATAGGCGCACATAGTCGTCGAGTTGCGGAAACCAGCCCGTGACTACATACATACATACCTCCATCTATAGATATTTATGTCAGTGGTCTTAAAGAATAAGCTCTACATCTAATTCAATGGAAAGCCGCAATTTTCATTAGTCTCATAGTTAGTGACGAAATTATTGTATCGTTAAACAAAGGGAATCAAAATTAATGATTATAGGATATTTTTTTTTCTAATTCCTTGCACTATCTTAAATAGATGAACACAAATATTAGTGGTTAAAAATTTGGGGTAAAAATAATTTTAATTTTGAACTTTTCTTTCAAAACCTCACAAAAAGTAGTACAAATGTTAATTTTCATGAAAACTTGATATCTTTACAATTTATAATAGCAGACATGAAAGTAATAATTTCCCTGTTACCTCCCTCGAAAGTGCGGCATTTGCGTTTATTTTCTATTACTATGAGATTTTACTAATAATCCTTTCCTAACAACTTTAATTTAGAAACTAGAAATTTTAAATTTAAGTTTCTATTCTTACCCATATACGTTGCAAAACTATTCGCATCTGGTTCTATGGAAGATTCTGCGTCTGAATGTGGTTCGTGCTCCATTGTGTGATAGACCGCCTAATACGATACAAAACATACTGATATAGTATCTAAAGGCAAAGTTAGAAAACAAAGTTCATGCAAAAGCATTAAAACCTCAAATTTAACACGTTTTAATTTTTATAAAGAAAAAAAATGTAGAGCCTTATGTACCGAACACATGAAATCACGTAGTTTTGTATATATATTAAAATAACACCTATCATATCAGATACTAGCTGACCCGTGCCCACATTGTTGGGCATAATGTTAATTATCCTTTTCGGTTTTTTATATAGCCAATGACACTCAGCAATATTGTAGCTTTCTATTGGTGAAAGAATTTTTAAAATCGGTTCAGTAGATCCCGAAATTACCCGAAGTTTAACAAACACACAAACTTTACTTCTTTATAATATCAGTATAGATATGTATCGTCACATAAGTATAACTTACATAACAGCTGTATACTACCAAAGCGAAAAGGTACCTTATGGGTACCAAAGATTGGTCCTATACCAAAAAAATTATATTTATTTTCAACAACTTAATAAGGAAATTGTTACCTTCAACATTTCCAAGCCGTCCAACATGGAGTTCTTGTCAAAATCATGTGCCGAGAAATAGTGAAATTCCAATTCTTCAGGCGTCATGTTCGACAACAGCTCTGGTGTTAAATGCTGCACATCTTCTTCTATGTGTCTGAAATTTATTTGTTAACGCTGTTCTGAATGTTATATAATTTTTTATATAATTAATAATATACATATATTGGAATTTTGAAGTAAAATTAAAGAAACAAGAATTATACAAATAGATACAAATGCTGATTATTTATGAATGTAATAAATAAATAAATATTTTAAGACATTTATACACAGTGCCATCTAGTCCCAAGCTAAGCAGACCCAAGAAAAATACATATGGTGTGGGGATCGAACTCACGACCCTTCGCGCAGGAAGCAGTTGTGCTACCACTGCGCCTAGCGGTCGTATGTACGTTTCATGTTTTTTTTTTAATTTATCCCTATAATAAAATCTCATCGGTAATTGGCATTTAATATAATCATGAAATATCAAAAAAGTGAAATCCTAATCTTTTCTTACATAAAGATAAGATCTTAAACAAATCGGTCAAGCCGTTTTCATGTTATGTCGTAACAACGGAAAACGAGTTTCATTTTTATATGTATAGATTAGTATCCGTAAATTTTCCCTGGGTAAGATATTTTTCCTCGTAATAACTTCAAACCCACGCTATTTTTTAATAATGGGTCGATTGTTAGATATCGTCATCATTTAATAATATACTCACTTGGTATCGTGTAGCAGGTTCGAGTCGCGGGTTATTTTCTCCGTCCCCCGCGGCACGTAATGGTGGTGGGCCTGATCGACCCCATGCCCGTGGGGGTGGTGGGGACCCCGCCGCATACACGATACACCACTTAGTATGACTATGACGAGACCTTTAAGTAAAATTTTTAAGTTATTTAATTACGTTCCCATGGTGATTATACATACAATATTCCAGTTTAATAAAGGTGATTTGTATTATAACAAAAAATAGCCTAAATTCTACTAAATCTTAATATCTAACAATAAGCCCTAAAACCATGTGACGTTAAAATGTTTATAGATAGTTTACCTATTTTATTTAATTACTAGGTTAAATCCAATGATATTATATATATTATGGTGCATTCACGCGCAACTGACAAAACGAACTATCTTTTTCTCTTGTTGGTTTTATCATCTTTTTCTTTCGGTTTGACTTGTACGTATGTGAGCTACCGCTGCTATGCGGATCATTTTTTTGGTTGATTTGTATGGGTGTAACATATCCATCATATAATATTATTGATTATATCTAAATATACTAGAAACTGAATAGTATCAAGTTACCAATATATTTTATTTAGCCAAATATGTGAAAAATACATTACAATTAATCCGTATAATCATAATCATCTATCATCATATTAAGAACAACTTTACCTAATCCGAACCAAAACGGCACGCGTTCCCATTAATGACAGATTGGTCCGAAAGATTGACAGAGTCATACCTGTACTGTACATTGTACGGGGCAGCTGACAGCCCCGAGGGGCCCCAGCGGGTGTCACACCCCACAGAGACGCAATATTCACACCTCACTTCACAACTACCCCGCCAGTACTTTTGTAATTGGGTAGAAAATATGGTATATTGATAATCGACGTTTTGATTTAGATTCAAGACGAATTTGTATGGCTTGTTTAAGATATGGCTTGTTAAGGTAGAAACAGTTATTGCATAAGTCGCAGGAATAAAAGTAAGGTAGAATAAAAAACGATTTTTCATATTATAGTGTATCGCTGATAGTTTGAAGAAAGAGTAGAGCTTGGAAGATATGTTGTTTTAGAAGCCTGAAGTTTAAGATTCGCGAAGTCAACGTTAGGAAAGAAAAGGAATAGTTTTTTAAAAAGGGAATTCTAGTTAGAATATATAAATTTGCGGTGAGAACATAATTCTCTGGTGAGTCTGGTTTACACACATTTCTATATAAGCTGGTGGTAGATACATCTCAGCCCACTGCGTCCACATTCTAACCGAACTCATTCCAATGACGTGTGTAACGCACTTAACTTTAAATCAAGTACCGAAACTTAACATAACAAACTAAATAAATTAAGGAAAAATATAAGTACCTGATGAGGGAAATTATGCTATTTCTAAACAGTGATATTCTATAAGTTACCTTACAAAACTAATTCCAATCAAGTGTTGAAAACAAGTTCTTTATAAGTGATTTCTTTTGTATCGCGTACTTAACACAAATCTATCAAAACAGGTGTTAATCCAGCCCCTCTATCCGAAAAATCTATTACTATGCAATTTCAATACATCGGATGAATTATTTATATTCGCAACCCTCTCAATCAAACTGCACAGTTGTTTCGTAGGAAAGACGAGAGTCGGTATGAACGGACCCTATTTATAGGGCAGGGGTAGTCAACTACTGGTCCAAGGTACAGAGGCTTGTAGCAGTTTAACTGTCTAAAGTAATCAACGATCATATCCAAGTCCTCAATATGCCCAAAAATCTCCTTTATGTTAACAAGTAAAAATGTAAATTTTAAACTTTCAAGAGACTGAATTTCCAATTTCAGCACCTACAAGCATTTTAACGATTTATACCGACCGTTGGTCTCTTAAGAAAATAATAAAAAAAACATTGTATTCATTAAATTATTTATTTACATTAGCACCTTAACATTTCAAAATCTAAACAAAGGTTTTTCAATGGCGACCATATCCTGAGGAAGCATGAACAAGTTGAAATTAAATAATAAATATATTTTTCTTCAGTAGTGCATACAGCATAGCTTAAAAAAATGTTGGCAACCACAGCTATAGTGTATAAAATGAAGCCATAATGGAGGACAAATTATGCGCCTCGTGACAAGTGCGCTCCGTATGTCGGGGTGTCCGGTACAAGCGGTTTACATCTGACACACGACACTATCGAAACTGTACCATACACTGAATATAGAATGAGGTATACTAGCTGCTGCCGACGACTCCGTCCTCGTGGACTTTCCTAAAAAATTTTACTCCCCCCCCCCCCTCCCTCTTTATAACCCTTCTTTCCAGTTAAAAAGTACCCTATGTTTTATTTCAGGCTCTAGACCATCTGTGTACCAAATTTCATTACAATCGGTTCAGTAGTTTTGGCGTGAAAGCGTAACAGACAGACAGACAGACGGACAGACAGAGCTACTTTCGCATTTATAATATTAGTAGGTAAAGTAGGTATATTATCTTTATACAAGATTCATGTTGATTTTACAAACTTAAAATTCGTAAGTTAATATTCCCCGAAAATATGTACCTACCATAGTGTTCTAATATAGCGTTAGCGTGGGTTTAAGTATGTCGAAGTGTCCGTTACTAGCACAGACACACGAAACTCATACAATAACTATTTAAATGATCTTTATAATGAACTCCGAAATAAATAACAAAAAAGCTATTATTTATATAATCACGAAGAGCCTTGAACTGGTTTTCCACGAGTACAACCGAAAGAGCGCAACTTTTTCCTATCTGTTCAATTATCTATGGTAAGAAACTGTCTATTCCACAGATAAATCCGAGGAGCATAGCTAGTTTTCCCTACGAACCATGTGTCACATGAACGCGATCCACTATTATCGCCTTACGCCCTAATCCCGTGACCACAATGTAACCACGGGTCATAGACTCCTTTGTGCTTATCTGTGGTTAGTTACATTTGCTATAAACTGATTATCTGTGCATTAACTATAGCTTTGAAGTTGTCATTCGTTCTTAGTGTTTTTATAGTAGGTACCTAATAATAAACCTGGCGTTTCTCTTAACATCAGGAGTACGTCCAGCTCGTCTCCCTACTTCATCGCATAAAAAAAAAAAAACCATTAGACATGTAATTTTTGATAATAAGTTTTTCAGTTATAAAGAGAATAGGAATATTGTAAACGTATATTTTGTAAGTTTCGTAAAATGAGCATTTATGATTTTGACGTACAGCATGTAACTTTGGAACACTAAGTTTTCTTTATGTTTTCCGTCCTCAAGGATTCTTCAATCTTTATGTTTTTAAATTATAATAGCAGAAAAAATATTATGTTCGTATTATAATAATTAAGTTATTAAAATATATTATTTTCCAATCGGATATGGTTAGTAAAGCATTTTAACTTTATTTGTACGCAGCGTCTTTAATCATTTTAAATATGAAATGTTATCAAACATCAATACTTCTCAATATTAAGTGTAAATTTTTATAAGTTATAAATTGGTTTTCTAAACAAATACTAACCTTCAAATCGCATCTCTAACACATAACAATTCTCACAATTATGTTATATTACTGAAAAACATCACACACATTGTATTTTAGAAACAAAAATATTATTTCATAAACATTGACCACAAGCTTTTTGACATTTCAGATTTCAGTCATGGCGGACTATTTACAGCGCATGCGTGATTTATTCAAACAAATATAGACTCTATTCCAACCCAAATCAGTTCAATTTCATTGGTCTTTATTTTTATTTTCACGCATGTCTTATTGGCGACAGAAATAGTGCGCAAAATCTGCGCAAAACTGTTTTAAGAAATAGTAACTAGATTGCGCTAGTTGTTTAAAATAGTAAACAAGTTGCATTAAGTTCGTCGGGATAGCTCATAGCTGTGAATATGTAGCAGAGGATAGTGGAGTTAGAGTCGGTATGAGTCTAAACCAACCTGTCTCTAGGAAATTGCAAGAACATATGCATAAATAAATTATTATCAAAAATCTTTACACAGACTATGATCTAGCGTCCAAAATTTCGTCGTTATTGTTTTTTTTTTGAGTCTAAAACAAAAAAACATAATTATTATGTTAAAAAAATTATTTAAAATCAATTTTTTCTTTCTTTTAATAAATTCATTCTTTATAAAAGCAGTAAAGTAACTAAACTGATAAAGATAAAATATACTTAGTTGTCTCTAGCTCACTAAGTAACATCAATTCTTATATCAATATACAAAAATATGTATTTGCAATTTTTTGCCAAGGTTAAGATGCATAAATATGTATAAAAGCACATGTAAGCCTCATCCAAATTCACGAGAAATGAAAACAATTACGCCTCCCATCAATAAAGTACTCGAATGTTTTAATACATACTCATTTTCTCGCAACCCACCGTTGAAAGAGATCTTTATTCCTTTAAAGATAGGCGCTGAATTTACTGACACAACTACGGACCTGAAACAAAGAAAATCTTAAAGTACATCAGATGTAGGGAAAAGACACTCTTCTTTAAAAGGTATTTAAGGGCCAATATTGTGTGAGCGTGATGTAAGCGTTGTCGTTTTTAAGTCGAATTGTTTATGTTTATAGCGATCCGTTAGAAAGAGACGGATGTATGTAAGCGTGTGAGTATCGTATGATCAATACATCGAGGGATGCGTTGTCGGAGGCTTCCCTAATGGTCGTTTTCTTACATTTGCATGCTAATTGATTTCACCACTCAGAACATTCCTTTTGTCTTATGTGTGACGCAAATTGCAGCAAATTTAGTTCTGTCGCATCGTTGAAGTTTTGCGGAGTAATTTGAAGCGTCAAGCTTTAAGCGCTTTTATTGTACTCACCGCTTTATAACGGTTTTATATATAATATTATATTACATAGATAAATATGTAATAATGAGGTTATAATATTTAATTTTGACTAAGCCATAAATGAGATCACTTTTTAACTTTAACGTCACAAAAATGTGATCAAGTATTAAATGTTTATTTTTTATTTTTATGTATTAGTTATTTTTCCTCCTTAGATTAGTACGTTGTCCTTTTTTATAATCAATTTATTTTAAAATCAAAACATTCGTAAGTCAACGCGATCCTGACCATTGCTGTATGTTCTCGCTAGTCGCTTCAGTTGTAGGATAATTCAGGCGATCTGAATGATATAATTATATTTAATACTAAGCAAAGCTTGACTGTACATCTTTAAGAAACTGTACAAACAACAATTCTATGCATACATACACGTACTAAAACGTATATGACGTACACTACTTATCGCTTCAGACTACAACCTACCGTAAACCAACAGAAATGGGTTTCAAGAGGGCAAATTTTCAAATTTATAAACACATAGCAAAAGACGGTCCCGAATCCGAGATTTGTGGCTTAGGGAGGCAGCGCGTTGCCTAGCAACGGCTGGGAGGAGCATCGGATCACTTTTAAACTTTCATGTCGGAAAGTTTTTAAGGTTTCCTTGTGGCACTCAGAGACTGCTCTTTTTGTTTTGTGCGCTTTATCTGTGCTGATGTAACTGCGTATTGTTTTTATATTAACTTATTCTGACTATGAATGGTTTCGTTTCTTTATTATAATTATATAGATGCATTTGAGGTGGAAAATTTTAAAATGTATCGTTAAACATTAAACGGAAGGAAACATTAATAGGAAAATCGGGTTTTGAGTATGTTACAAAAGTATATAGGTAATGCCATCTAGAAGTAATTTTATGAAATTAGCTTATGATAATTTTATAAAACCTAACCTAAATAGGTAGATATTTGTTAAAAAGTTTCACCTATATTTTTCGGACGTACCTATATAAAAAAAATCTCGCCTTCCAAGAAACATAACGAATTCACTGCAAAAACTTAAACATTAATTCTTCAACCTTGAAACGTATCCTGGAGCAAATCCACTCAAATAATTCAAGAAGGCGTATGAAAAGTTTCCAAACGCTGAGAGTGTTCCGTACAAAATTGATGAGCTAAGGAAACCGCGTTCCACGAAGCCAGCGAATCTGATGTTGCTTTTAGCCCCCTAATTGGTAAGCTTTTAAGACCGCGCATTCGTTTGACGTTTACCGTTACCTACTTCAAATATATTATGAATCCACCTTGTCTTGCTATATTTTAACTTAAAAGTCTTTTTTAATTATTTATTTATTTTTCCCTATATATAGTAAAGTATATGCTAACTTAAATAGATTAAATAAATTTTTAATTTAAACTACAAAAAATATCTAGTACATACCCAGAATTCTAAAACCTTCTTTATTTTTATTATAGGTTCCTAGTTTTCACATCGACACTGAACGAATTTTGTGCGTGTGCCGACACGTGTCTGTAATAAAAAAGTTAAACGTTCTAATTTCAAATTATAGAGGGCGGCAACTGGTACGCGCATAAAATTGGGCGGCAATTATGACAGCGGGATAGGCGCGAATTTCTCTGTCAAAATATTTTTGCAAACAATTGACATTTCATTCATCACATACATAATTTCCACACCCACATTTTTATAACAAAACAAAACCACAATTAGCGTCATACTTACATGTAAATTACATTTTACATTCAACAATACAATTCCATACTTTCGTCAACGGAAAGTCCCCTATTTTTATAGCAACGTTTAGCAATATTATTTTCGTAATATTCATGCAAATTATTAATTGCCTCTCTCAATTAACCTGTTTAGCAAATCAGGAATATGATGTAAATATTTGATAGCAGAAAATGACTGGAAAGGGAAGAATTATAAAATTACCCCTCAAACGTTTCGTTGGAAAGCGCCAAAAAGGGTACGCTTTTAAGAGCTGTAAAAGGTGTATTTTGTCTCTGTCACCCGGATCAACTATTAGGCCATTGCTGACCCCTTTCAAGGGTCGTTTCTAGGTAGCCGATGGAAAAATGTTTTTCTCTGTAATTGTAATTCATAAAAGGTTCCTTTTAAGTTTATTATTAATGTGAGCTCAACGATTAGGTAGATCAAAGGTAAAATTATATAAATATATGTTCGAGACTTTTATATAGCTAATAAGTAAAGTAAGTAAATAAACTTACCTAGAGAATATGATTCGTAAAAATGTTCTTATTTCTGTTTTTTTTATAATAAGGGTCAACGAAGACGTTGACGAGCCACCTGATGGTAAGCGGTCACCGCGCGTCGCGTCTCCTATGGAGTATGGACCCGGGCAACATCTAAAACAACAAAGCTATAACTATTTTATTTATTTAACACATTTATCTTATAGAATACAATCACTTTTCTTTGACACGGCAGAACTTTAACTATTATATTTATTTAACACATTTATCATTTATCATATAGAATACAACCATTTTCCGTTTTTTTTTTGTGACGCTCCCGCTTTTTCTTCAAATTTCAAAAACCGCAGTGACAAGTGAGTGAGCGAGACAAAACATTCAAAGAATGACATTTGCCACAGATAGAATATTTAGCAATAATTTGTCAATTATAGAAGCATTATAATTATTACAAATTATTATTAATATTATTATATAATATTATTACTTTTCATTTAGTGAAGACATAACATGCATTATTATGAGATACGTAAACAGATATTAATTGCAGAATTATTACACATCAGAGGTGTCGCCAGTGCAACGTCGGCCCTGAAGGAGAAATCTTTCATAAATTTCTGCTTACAAAAAAAGCCTCTTCTTACCATTTATTTGCAAAATTGTTTGTAAATTGTATTACGTTTTTAAGATTTATATAAATAAAATTAATCTTTAATCGTTTCCTATACTTACGTACGTAACTTAACTAACTATTTATCTTCTCGAAAATGACTAACAATTTTCGTGTCATACATAATCAAATAAAATATAAATGAAAGGATATTACAAAGAAGATGTCCGATATTCGGGGTGGATAGCGAGACGCCCGTAGCTATTAAAAACTTATTAAACCTCATCTCGGCCAATTACACCCTGGCTCCAAGCCCTTCCTCTCGGGAAAGTTAAATGTAATGATACAAAATTCTCATCAACGAAATGAAACTCCTTTGTTGTGTACTCCTTGCTAGGAATATGTTTTATCTATGGGTGATACAACGTGTGATATGACGTTTAAAATTAGAATACGAACGTATCCGAATTCTGGAACGCAACCTAATTCCATTAATTAGCAACGGTGACATTTGTTTCATATATTCAAATGAAACTATACACTAAAGTTTTAAATTTTTAACAATCAAGATTCTATATTACCTACATATCTACCTGACATAAAAAAGAGATAGGTAAGTAATGTTTTTTATATTTCAAAATGTATAAAAAGCTTACAAGCACACGAGATGTAGATATTGTATGACAACTGTATAAACAATTTGACAGTAACATATTTATGTGACACTGATGTAAATTTATTCCAAATTTAATTCAATTTGGCATATATGCAAAAATTTGCTATTTAAAATATTTACTGTATAATTTTGCACATGATGTTGATATGGAATAAAATATTCTGGCCATTCAGAACTTCAAATTAGACATAATTCAATAAAAAAAGTAGGTAATGTGTAGATTCATTCGCCTTTCAGTTATCGTCCGGACGGGACGGCGGATGCGGCTATCCACAGGAAGATGCTACGTTCCTACTGGCTTACTTTATATGTGTTTCCATATTGAAGTATTTACAATATTTTTAAAACCAATATTTTTATGACACAAATTTAGTGGTTGATACTACATATTTCCAAATTGGAAGTTTTGAAATTTTTACAAACTAGATAACTAGATAAAATTGTTATAATGTAATTTCTGGATCTGAAGACGTAAAAGGCACAATATTCGTGAGTATTTATATACTATGTTAACTCGTAAAATATTTCAACTTAGTATCCAATTTTAAGCACTCAAATGCTAAATAATCATACGCAAATATAAATTAAAGCACGCCTCAAGTCTAATAATTTTGACAGATTTGTATGGCGAACTGTCAATTCGGACCGGTTTAAGTTGTACCTACTTAAATTTGAAAAGCGTTTCAGTATTCCGACATACTCTATCGATCTAATATACAGTAACTGTTACAAACATATGTGAATCTTCACATCAGATCGATTCAGATCGGTACGCACGGCCGCTAAAGTTTGTTGGAACTTTGTAAAAGTCCTTACTAAACAGAAAAAGTAATTTTTGGTAAGAACACTACAGTGAAGGAAGTTAGATAGTTACCTAATATATCACTAATTCCTTATATCTACTATGGGACAACAAAAACGTGGACTAAACCACAGACCGACTGTGTTAGACAAATTGTGGTAACACATTTTGTATATTAAAATACTTTGAATACTTAAACTAAGATTTTTATTTTCCAAGCACATCTTTTTGGTAAAACTTGATACTACCATGCTATCAATGAATGTACCTTTACAATTATAAATAACACTAATAAGCTTACAATGGCAACTTAAATCGAGAATCAAATAATACAGCCACGTGTCTCCAATAACAGATGAAAGACGTATAATTTGTTCATCTGCACGCTAGAACTAGGGCGGATGGGCGGGACGCGCACATGGTCCAACAAATGGCACAAATTGTTACTGTTTTGTCACTGTACCGATGACTATATTTTGACGTGTTTTGTCCAAAAAACGTAATTTATTTATTTATTTATTGCAATTAAAATAAAATACAACAAATTTTTAGGCAATAGATTTTTTACAAAGTGAAAAATAACCAACATCAATTTAAAATTCAATCTTTAATTTGTAACTTATTTAGGGATAAAAATCAAGTAGGTAAATTACTTAAAGACTTTTTTTTTATTTGTCACGGAGTAAATATTTGATGGCTAATTAAGCGATATACCCCATCATATTCTTAACTTTAGGTCACCATTAGATATGTGACCATCGCCGCCCATGAACAAGCGCTCAACCTAAGTACGTTGTCGCGAGTGTGTTACCGGCATTAAAGTGGCTTAGTGATACTCGTTCATCATTCATTATTTTTTCCATGACATGTGCAACAAGAACTTAACAATTTTCATTATTACTCAACGAGGAATACTATGCTTTATGACGCAAATGGTACCTATAGTGTTTATAAGTGGTCAGGTTTATTTCTAGTCTTCCTAAAACCGTGCTTTTTATCATTCCTTTGTTCTCAATTGTTCGCTACTATTAGCGATATTAAAAATAAATGACATGCAACATTATATTTAAACCATGTGCGTGGGCAACTCGATACGAGTAATGATATTCATAAAGTTTGGATGAAAGGGTTGACAGATCATATCATTACTGCGCATGCACTATGGAACATTATTCTTTATCTTGTTTAGGTATCTCTTATTTGTATAACCGCAAATAAATTTGTTATCTGTATTAAATTGAAACACGATATTCTTATTTCAAATCAATCAAATGTCTATTGCCAATTGAACTCGAATTATTTTTAGTTTGAAAATAACTAAATTTTGAGATTTAATTTTTCTTACGAATAAGATTTTTCTATTTTCATAATTATTCTCTATTGTTTATTTATATTAAAATTTATAATATAACATCACATTTCTTTTTAATAATATTGTTCAAATTAGATTATTTGTATCGATGCCGTCATGGTTTGTGTAGTAGATTGATGTAAGGCTTCTGAAAAACAGAATATGCTATCTTCGGAGTCTGCATAAAATTGTTTGTAATACACCTTGTATTGAAGAAATAAGTAACTATTAGTATATAGACGTAGCAGTTGTATGCTATTAAGAGCGAAATCCATGACGCACCAACGACAGTAATATTCATTAAAACATTTATTCTTACTACCGAATTCTTATAGAGACATTTAATTTCATTGTTATCATTTTACAATTAAAGTTTTATGTATGGCAATATATATAGCATTGTGTGAAAAGTTAGAAATATTTTTGATTCGCATAAAGAAAGCACGACATTGACTCTTGTCAACAGTTATAGTTTAAATAAACTACTAATATGTAACAAAGCGGTAATAATTACTTTGGTGTATTTAATTATCAATCATAATTAAGAAACTTACTAATTACTATTCATGTATCGTTACCATGTAATATTTTTCGTTGTTTTCAATATTTTGGAGCCACTGAATATCAGTATTGGAGCTTTTTTATCCAATCTGCAGCTCCAACACATGCTGGGCAGTATTCCTTTTACAGAGCAACATTGTGTCTTTTTAACCTAATTCAAAAAAGGAGGAGTTATCTCAATTCAACCGTAGATATGCCTTTTTTTCTCAGTGTCTCTTTGTAATAATTTTTATAGTCAAGGATTATTTTAATGTATACGAGTATGCTCTGTAATAAACGTTTCTTTCTTAAATAAATATGTGTTTGGTTTCAAGAATACTTTATGTAATTATTATTGTAACCACACACTTAGGTATAGTACCTAAACATTAAGTTTTTGTCACATATGTAAATAACTCACGGTACTAAAGACCCGAATTCCCAACACAATTATCGAACTGCCTCGTTCTCAGTTTGCATTCATTTTAGGATCCATATCGTCTACATCTTGTATTTGAAACTTCTACGTAAGCAGGTACTTAATTAAAATGTCTTATCCTATAATTAATCAAGCATAGTGTAGTACGATACTTATCTTATTTTAAGTCTAAAGTTTAAGCATATATTATAGTAATTATTAATAGTATTAATTTTTTTATCAATAATATCTATTATCTAGGATATAGGTACCTATACAAATAAACTGAAAAAGCGTTCCGCATAGCAGCGATAGCATGTAGATATACATACATGACAGGTCAAGACGATAGAAAAGAGATAAATGATAAAACCAGCAATAAAAAAGGGATACTTAGTTTTGTCAGTTGCGCTTGAATGCACCGGCAACCAATCACCTACAGATAATACATCCTAATTGGGATGTTTTTGCCTCTTCAAAATTTTGTGCTTATAACATATCTATTTAATATAATATCATTGTTTTATATGTTTTAATATAAATTCATGTTATTAGTTATTATTGTTCAATGTAACAACTTTTTCATAATAGAAACACGTAGTTTGACGACCTTAAATGTTATCATGTTTCAATTCTGAATCGCGCTTATAATATTCGACGCGATCCAATGATATTCTATAATATAGGTAACCACTCAAACAACCTAAGTTCAGCCGACTACAAAAATTAAATTGAAAAATTAGAAATTTATTTGACATAAAGCCGTTCCATTTATTTAGTTGTCGCAAGAGACAGAGAAAGAATAAAACAGATACCTATTTTAATTATTGTTAATTAATTTTTAAAATATTATTGTTAATTAGTTTATAAAACACCTTTTGAACAGATTTTTTTTTAGTTTTATGAAGTTCCGTAATTTTCTATATGATAAATAAAAGTTATGTTTCGATTTCGAAATGTAGGTACATATTTAATTATTTGATTTCGAGAATCAAATAATTAAATATGTACATTTATTATATAAGATTCAGTTATTTATGCTAAGTTTATATCATATGAAGATAGACGTATTCACCGGATACAGGTTTGTTCAAATAATGAGCTTATGCACAATATTAGCCCATAATAATACCCACATCTATAAAGTCTTTACACTAAAATGGTCTGCACAACCGTTCGACGTAAATTAAACATCAGTTCAATAATTTCATAACCAAAAGCATAATAATACCTATATCACCCATAAAAATTTTTAGAATGTCACAATTTTATTTCAACTGATTTACCTCAAGAAGTTCATACGTGGTTGAGTGTTTTGTAGAACAAAACATGGTACAATGCATAAACTTTAAACGCTAGAACGACGAGAAACCATGGGGACAATAAAACAAAAAAGCGCTTCTAGCCTGAAGCGGTGTGACGCACCCCTAGTCGCAGCCGCGCCGACCAATCGGAGACCGGCTCGGCGCGCTAGGCCCCGCCCACCGCCGCCCCTGTCACTCCATTGCAACTCACCGCTGGGGACGAACGAGACGCAGCATCCCAACAAAGATTTAACATCGATTACGGGGATGCCGGAGCGAGCCGTTTCGCTCTCGCCCGAGGGCGGCGACGTGATATCCTCTCGCGCAGTCGCGAACAATTAGTGCGCGGGGCGGCGTGTCGGGCGCGTACCACGTCACTATAATGTGGTTAGTCAGTGAACGTCGGGGCCGAGCCGACGGCGACGGCACGGAGCACGACGTCAGGCACGCGGGAGAGCCGCGCTACACGATCAGCCAGCGCACCGGCCCCAGCACGGTGGAGTTCAAGAGTGCGGCGTGCGCGGGGGCCGTGGAGCCGCCCGCGCCGCCCCTGACCGCGCTGCCGGACCCGCAGCAGTTCAACATCTTCCCGGCCTTCTTCAGCCGCCAGCTCAACTTCAGCGGCAGCGGCGGAGGCGGCCAGGGCGCCAAGATCATGGAGGAGCTGCGCCCGAACCTAGTCGGTGGCCTCCTCGGGGTTCCCGGCCTTTTAGATGAACATCAACACGACGCCAAGTTCTTACCGTCGGGAGGAGAGAGTAAATACACGCCTGATAAAGGACGGAAATGCAGCAATGCGTCGAGTTCGTCGGCGGAAGAGTTTGGTGGTCTGTACGGCGGGGAGCACGCCGCGACGCCGCCAGCGCCGCCCATCAGCCGGTCGTTACAGGACCACACAGGTATGTATTGGAATGGAACTTTTAGTACAAATATATCAAACGCAGCTCAATCAGCAGTTAACAGATATATAATTAACTCGTACACAAACATTTATATGCTACCTATCTTACCAATCGCATAATGCTCATTGTGTATACAACACTTAGGAATAAGTCGCTGCATATACAAGTAATAATTACCTGTATTTTACACCAATAGGCATCAAAATATTAACATAAAAACAAGTCTTTATACGATATAATACTCGCAATGTTGTGATAAGATTTTGAATTCTTATTTATCTTGCATCTATATTGATATTTACACAAATAGAAAGAGTTATGTGTTGGTTTAATTCTTACCTGCAATGTTGTCAATGCTTTCTTAAAATTATTTGTTTTGACAATTGTACATAATAAATATTGGTTAGCCCTAAACTGCAATTATTAAGATAACCAACGATAAAGATATTATTTATTCTTAATTGCTATGGATATGAGTTTCAGAGCAAATTTAAAAAAAAAAACACGTGGAAAAACTCATTACATTCATAATTAGTATTTAGTACCTATATTTTACATAATTCACTAAAATGCGTTTCTTTAATATTATCTTCATATAAAATTGATATTGACAGTAAAAAATAATTAGCGAAATGCGTGTCAAGCAACTCATAGATTAGTCATCCATAGTGATTTTTCTATTGTTTTCCAAGGAAGCAAATTTTCAAGATTTTTATTTATTTATTTATTTAAGATGAGATATGCCTCTATAATATATAGGTACATACATTACATGGCTATTATCATAATTAACTTTGGAACCTTTAGAGGGAGCTTTTCGCTTTTATAAAAGGCATTTTTACAGATACTTTTAATAAAAGAATTAAAATATCTCGCAAATTTATACCTTATTTAAAAACAAGCTCGAAATTTTCCTGTTTATAAAAGTCTTATCTATTTATACCTTACACTAGTAGACGGGAGAAAAGAAACCTCTTACGTGTAGAGGAGGAACATGAAACGTTATTTCGTGCGCTACTTTAGCGCGTTGTCAACTTTGTACTTAGTATAAATTTACTACATGTGTAGGTATGTCAAATTAAATATTGAAGTATAGTTATAACTGTTTGGGCTATAGAGTTTAGACCGAGAACAGAAGGATAGACATGACGTAACTATAACGATTGATGGTTCAAACACTAGTAGCCTTTGTGACGTCACACAATAAGTTCGAAATCCACACTATCGAAATAATTCCATATTAAAAAATATATTATATATTTTGTCTCTAATAGGCAATTTACATGTGAACGTCATTGGCGATTATAGGTGTTACTACAAATACAATTAAATTTGTCTGTTTTAGACAAAAGAAAAAAATGTTTAACAATTTTCCATATCAGTATTTGGTTAATAAAGTGGAAAATACTTTTGACGTTAATGAACTATAGATTTATTATTAAAATAATAGTAATAAAAAACGAATACAAAGAAGTATTTTGTTTAACCTATTAAAACTTAATTTTCATAATAGCTGTCAGCCGGAGTTTGTA
>JADANM010005719.1:3482938-3517782 GCA_026213755.1 Eurema hecabe
AAACTAACAATGAATGATTAAACTGTTCATCTAATCGTTCAACGAGGCTAGTGCGAGCAAGGAAGAGATGCGCACCTGCACGACGCTGCGCATGTGCGCGCGCGGGTGCGCGGCGCGCAGCACGCGCGCGAGGTGGCGCAGCGCGAGCGCGCACTGCGGCCGCGCGCCGCCCGCCACCAGCGTCATGCTGCCCGGCACTAGCGCGATCTGCCCGCTCGTGCCCACCACCTCGCCGATCTGACGCGCACATACACACACGCATAAGCATATCATACTAAATGAAGCGAGATTTTACACTATTGAGCTATAGTAAATTTAACTTACTTCACACATTCAGGTCAATGGAATAATAATAAAAAACATCAAAAATCTAGTTTCTGTAAGTTGTATCTTTAAAGCGGCTGTGATGATTAACTATAAAGATTCACAATCTACGTTTGTTAGTTATATCTTTATAGCATAATGGCTGTGAGAAAATAATTGGGGCCTTTGAAATGAATTTGGATTTGTTCAATAAAATTAAATCAAATCCAAAAAATAAAATTAATTGAATCCAATGTTATAATACTTACGTTAACTGCTTGGCTGTAGGGTCCAATATTGGCCGGCGCCCAATGAGAGATGCCTTGCACGTGCATCGTGGCACGCTCTTTAGATAAACTTCCCTCCCCTTCAATATTACTGCCAGGGACAGGTTTATGTGCAACCTAAAGTAATTTTAATTAGTCTTGCGTAGATATCTTTAATTAAATGAAAAAGTTTTATTTAATATTATCAATAACAATAATGCAAATATTATATATAATTCTTTAATATAACATATTTCCAAATCAGTGTTTGCTTCCCTAATTAAAAATGCATAGGTAATAATAATAATAACACTAAAAATAAATAGGCTGGATGTAATTTAGACTGCCATGCTTTAAATCACATTAACATTGTTTTTTTTCAATGGACAAATTTTCTTTATTACTCACAATTCCTATATTCTTCAAGCTTTGTTTTGTATAAAAATAAACTTAATTTTTTTTAAGTTAAAACATGAGCTATACTTACGGCATCAATTATGAGTCCCACATTTTTAGGTAAGGGGCATTGTACACACACCCTAGTGGGTGGGTTGGGAAAGTTAAATGCCTTCACATATAAATCGTTTAACAGCGCATACTCCGCCATATCACGCATGTAAATGTTCACCGAACATATGTCTGGAAGCTCAAGGTTTTCCGATTGGAGCAAATCTTAAATAAAAAAAGCATGTTCTACATATTTGTATGAGAACATCACAAACCAAGGAATTGCATTATAGTTATAAAACTTTACTTTTAAAATATACGTTATATCGGTATTGTTTAATGCTCAACTGTTTTAATTCATACTTCAATATTTTCAATAAAAAACAAAAGAATAAAGCTTTTGCACAAGTTTACCTACTAATTAATTTATTTATTGCATCATCTGTAGCAACTACCATGTCTACACCTTCGCCCACAATCCCGCCAATAAAATACCAGCCATGTTTGTTTCCATGAATGGATCTATGATCTATTACTTCAAAGATTTCGCCATCATCAGAATCCTCATCATCACAATAATATTCTTCATCTATTTCTTCCTCACTCTGATGATCTACATCATCACATTTATCTGCCTGCCTTTCGAAGGTTATGAGTGGGTTCAATTCCTTCTGCTTCTTTTCCTCTTCAATCTTTAACTTCTCGATAGACTCTAACTCTGACTCATCTATATCGCTCACATCACTAAAGACCGTATCACTCAAATCCTTAACAAAATCAAGAGAACTTTTAACAGTAGGAGGTAGTTTAATTGATCCATCATAGTTTTCCTTTGGTTCAACATGTAACTTTAAGTTCAGATATCCCACCGCTGCGATGGAGTCTTCTGTGTGTATCACTAAATCTTTTTCATCTCTGTAAGTATATTTTCGGGATATTTAGATGTGTTATTGTTCAAATATAAATTAATTAAAAAGAAAATATATTTCCATACAAAACAAAGTTACAAAGAATTTTGGCTATAATATCTCTATAATAAACCTACATGACTAGTCGTTTTTTAAACAGTGGACAATCCAAGGTAAATGTTTCATATTCTCCTCCTTCCCCACACACATTGAGCCCATACTTCTCTTGCATGAGTAAAAGGTGTGGTTGAATGTCTTTTATTGTCATCCCTAAATGTACCCTTGGATCTAAACCTAAGGCTGCTACCTGAAAAAAAAATTAAATATTACTTGTAACAAATGTAATTTGTCTAATATGAAGACAAATTCCAACAAGCTTTCTTGTATTTTAAAGTTGCCTGACAAAAAATAAATATTTGCCACTTAAAATTTATGTTTTTAATTTGAAAAAGTGTTAATACAATAAGATGTTCCTATGAAAGCAAAAAAATTTTAAACAATTACCTTTATTATAATAGCTTCAATGTCACTAGATATCATCTCTTGGAGAAGTTCCTTTTGATTTCTTCTCCACAAATATGCAAGTGATACAAGGCCCAGCCTTTGACATCTGAGACATTAAATATATCATATGGAATTTGTGGCATACAAACTGGGCATGCATATTTTAACTTATTTAAAAATTTGGGTATACAACATCTTAAAATTTGTATTTCTTTAAAAACACTAAGAAAAATTTTGAGACAATACTTTTTGAATTGCTTTAAAGTGAAATCGTAAATAAGACTTACACATTTTCAACCCTAACTCTTTGGTAATCAGACAAGATGGCTCCACATGATACAGCTTCTACATCCATTTCACTCTAAAAATACAATTGTTTTTCTATACATTTTATTATCAACAACCTGTACCCCACAATTTTATGAACTTGTTCTTAAGTATAATATTAAATAACCTATGTTGCCCGGGCTTATTGAAGCTTCAGAATATTAACATTGGTTTTCCAATCTCTATGCCAATATAATAGTTGTTTCTCTTTATAAGTATAGTTAAACTATAGAAGTATTGTTAAACAATCACAAATTAAAAGATACAATAAAAGTCACACAATTAAGTTATTTAAATATTTTAATACTTAATTTTGTTTACAATGAAGCATTTCTTTAAAGATGTAATTATTTTTAATATATTATACTGTTTACAATAAACACTTTCATATAAACATTGCATAATTAAATTAGAATGCAATTTTAAATCCATATCTAACCCAATTACATTGTATGTTATATAAATAAGATTGTGTGACAGGTATCTGCTAAATGGCAATAACATCTTCATAAATTGATATGAACATAGAAATAAATATAAGCATCTAGATATCAGTAAGTAAATAAGTACCACTGACTATACATTGACATAGAGTTGTACTGAAAACGAAAGCTTTTTATTATAAGAAATTGTATACCTTAACTCGAGAGAGCAGTCTGTAAAGATCCTCCACTTCATCATTATCTGAGGGTTTGTAATTCCTTCCCTGATCAACTGCTACCCCAGATATAACTTCTCTGTATAAAGGTAGATCCATAGCCTCAGCATACAGATCAATACCTTGGTGACCAACTGTTTGGTACATATAGCTGTCCAACTCATCTAAAATTAGGGTATTTTGATATATTATTATTTGTTTATTCTCAAGTATGTACAGTTGTTTAGCTTTATATCTCTGACTGATCTTTATAATAGTTTTACAAGTTACCTCAATTCATATGTAATAGAGCCGAATTTAGTCATGCACAACATCAATTGATAGCAACAGATGTCTAAACAGATTCTAACTGTCTTATTGTTAAATGAGTATTGACCATACTGTATGTAATTTAATACAGATTAGCGTGTAGAACTTAGTGACAGTAATAACCTTTGAGATGAGGTTGGAGGTTGGCCAGGGCTACGATCGTGTGGCCGGCACCAACACACTGCATCATGTTGTAGCAGCTGTCCTTGCCGCCGCTGATCAGTGCTACCGTCCTCATGGCTCCTTTATTTTATTTAACACTATATATCAAACATACGTTACATAACTTTATCACTATTTTGTGCAAAATAATAAGATCGGACAATGCGCTTGTGTTCACGACATTACTACTGTTATAAATTTTTTCGTTATATACATTTTTGTTTAGCCAACATTATTGTAGGCCCTATTGAATACGTGTACGGGTCATCTTTATCTGTTTGATAACATTTTACATGTAAAATGATCAATCTTGACCCTCGCTATCACGTTTTACGGCGAAGTTGTAAAGAAATGTCAAATGTCAATAACGTCATGTCACATGTGACTCTAAGACGTTTGTTGTCACTTATAGAGGATACGTATGTATCTAGAATTTGGGAATATGCTGGGAATATTTATTATAACATATTCCTAAAAAGCCACATGCACATTGATAATATTTCGTCTTATAAACAACACTTTATTTTTAATATTAATATGGGAAATTATAGACACTATCAAAAAATTTAAAGAAAAGTTTAAACATTCTTATAGAAAAGGTCATAAATTTTCACTTGAATATTTCTTTTATCCTCTTCCCTGCAGTATATTTGAAACCGAAACTCTTACAAATAATAGGTACATTTAAAAGTTTTAGGACCATAATCAGGTCAATAACGCCATCTAGTTGAATAATACTACAAACTTATTAATGCAATAAAATATATAATTAAATTGATTCCACTTTATAAAACCATATTATAAATACATGAAAAGTATAAACAAATACACTTATTTATTCCAAGTATGGCTAGATTCTCAATAAAATTAAAAAACCTAGAATTATTAATGAGTTCAGTTACTCAGATAATTTATAAACGTCTGTATACAAAAAACTGCCAGTAATAAATAAAGGTTTTAAATTAAAATTTAATAGTTTTTCAATTTAAAATTATTATTTAAACGCTAACGTACTAAGGCAATATCGATTTATATTTTAACAGAATATAGTTCATACAATTTTCAATTTAGAGGTTTCGAAAAGTGAATGCGCAAACTACAGACGCCATGAAAAGACCCGTTCCGTTCTGAAGCTGGTTTGTCAAAGTATTGATGCGGTTTGAATCACGTTTGAATTGAAGTGCGAAGCTTCGCATTTCCTATTAATTATCTTTTATTTTCCTCAAATCATTCAATTAAATGAGTGAAGATTTTAATTGTGCACCAAATCGTGTAATTTGAAATTTTGAGTGTTCGTCGTGACAATCATGGTTTTAGCCGAAAGAAATAGTGATGTTCGCAACGGGAAGCGTTCGAGAGGACCAAGCCCCAATGGACAGGGAAGTCCCGATTCCAGTTCTGAAGAAGAAAACGGTAAGGGATAAATCGTAATTAATTTTAACAAAACTTATCTATTACTCATATGAGCATGAAAAAGTGACTGGACTTAAGTACTAACTACTTGTTTACCTCGAGTGAACAGCTTGATTTATGCGCTGCAATAATAAATCATAAAGCCCTCTCATATCACGCTTTATTTTCATGCTTTCATCATTCGCCTCTATGCCGCGCTTCATCACATCAATCATCACGTAAACAAAACCAAGCAGTAGTGCCATTTGCAGCTGAGAAAATAAGAGTTGGACGAGATTATCAGGCTGTGTGTCCAGAGCTGGAGCCGGTGGAACAAAGGAAACCAGACCAAATTTCAGACAGAGCTTTACTTGTGTGGTCCCCAACATCAGATATAACTGATTCAAAATGTAAGTCATATACTAGTAGCTGAATGTGGTATATTACTATTTTGATAATGTATTAATAATTAAGGAATATTTTAGTGGATGAGTATATAACAACTGCAAAGGAAAAGTATGGTTACAATGGAGAACAAGCTTTAGGAATGCTTTTTTGGCACAAACATGATCTCAGCAGGGCATCTATGGACTTGGCAAATTTTACACCATTCCCTGATGAATGGACAGTGGAAGACAAGGTGCTGTTTGAGCAAGCCTTCCAATTTCATGGCAAGAGCTTTCACAGAATACGACAAATGGTCTGTTTCAAATTCATTTATTATTCATTAATTTATTTAGTTCTTAATATACTAATGATATTACATTTTTAAACAGCTACCAGATAAAACAATAGCATCACTGGTTAAGTACTATTACTCATGGAAAAAAACAAGAGCACGGACTTCTTTAATGGATGTAGTGGGTGATAGTCGGAATGCTGCAGCCTCTGGTACTGGTAAAAAGGAATCCACAGCAGGTTCAGAACCTGGTGGCTCAGACAAGGACTCTGATAATGATGAAAAGGTATATTCTTCTCCTATCATGCTTGTATTCCTTTTGTTTTGTTTGTAAATGTTCTCATTATGGAGGAAACAGTAAAACATTTAAATAATCTGTGTATCTGGATTGTCCAATGAGTTTATACATGTAGTTTTTATTAACATTATTATTTGGTAAATAGAAATGCAGAGTAGATGACATTCAAGCTAATTTTTAATTACATGTAGTAACATTAAAACATTGTTAAATGAGAAAATTACACCAAATATTATTATGCCGTGAGTTGATGAATTCCCTTAATTGAAATATTGATTTTGATATTTGAACTCTGCTTAAGTAAGGTTGTCAATAGATTGAGTGTTGTGTTAAAATGTAATGGTATGAATACAATTTGCATTGGCAAGAACAGAAGTGGACTTACCACCGAGGTATAGTCCGCGGAGGCAAGTCCCCGGCCAGCGGGCCCTCACTCAGCACCGGCCCACCAGCCGAGGTGGGTGCACTTCCCCCACAAGTATGACAATGATTGGATGTTCAATGTCTTCTTCCATTCTTACACTTTATCCATTTATTGGTGTGTTTTCATCCATATATAAATGTTCTGTATTGAAAATGTCCGTCTAAACCTACGACAAGCCATGGTTTATTTTTATTGTTTTATCATTTAATCCTCATTTGTTATCATGGTAGTGCATTAAGTACTAATTTTATTTTAATATGTTCATTTATTGTTCATTGTTTTCTGTTCAGCTTCAGCTATTTGAACAAAACTTAAAATATTATGTTTACTATTTAGTATTTAGACTCAAAATTCATAATAAATCTCAAGTTAAATTGTAATTTGTTCAAATATCATTAATGTTTATTGGATTTTAGTTTTATTTTTTGCTTATCAGTTCTGCTTCATTAAGTTCAACTGCTCTGCATTTTTATCTACAAACTGTCTACAATCATATTCATATATTGATGTTTTATAAATGATTCAAGATGTGGGAAATGTGATTTTCTGTATTAGCACAGTATAGATATACAAAGTGGGTGCCACCATTATATGTATAAGTGCACAGTAACAATCTCACACATCATGACTTTTGAGTATTTCGTATATTGCATGAATAACCAAATCTCTACTAATACTTTCCACCGAAAACTCATAGTGTTCCTACCCCATATCCTCAATTCATCCTCTCCCGCATGCTTCCTTTAACGACCCCTCTGGATTCGTTCTAAATGTGTGCAGAATATTTGATATTCTAATGGGTTTTTAAACGAAGTATGTGAGGAGTGATGGTTTTGGCTAGCCGGCGGTTAGTAAAGTGTGAATTGGGGTTTAGGGTGACGGCAGCGGGGGCGGCGGGGGCGGCGGGGGCGGTGGGGCCGGCGGGGGCGGCGGGGCCGGCAAGTGGTGCACAGTGTGCGGCATTCTGTGCTCGCAGACCACGCCGCACAACTCGCAGAAACTGTGCCAGGCATGCCTCGTGCACGCCAGGTCGGTAACAGTCATCATTTGTACAAACAAGTTTTGCGCTCATAATTCGCCTCCGATACAAGTTTTGCATCGATTATTAGGTCACGATACTTCGAATTGATTATTCTGCGCATTTCATTCGGTTTTATCTCTAAAGTCGACGTTTTTTAATAGTCTTGTCGGGGCGCCGTATGAGTCCTCAAATCATTAGCTCATTTTTATGCATGAATAATTAATTTATTAGTCCACGTTGGGCAAAATTACTCCACTCGGCGATCTCCAACGTGTAGAACAGTAGGTTAGGATTAGATACAAATGTATGATTGAATTTAAATATGCTAGTTCGATGTGCCGGCTGGTTCCGAACGGGGACCGAGGCTCGCCTCTCATCACGCGCGGAGCGGACACATTGAGGGCTTCTAACCTCGAAACTTCACTAGTACCGGGAAGCCTATTTAGAAAATGCCGACGAACTCGATCATTATAACTCGTTACGAAGTTAGAGAGGTGTCTGTAACGCGAGGGCGAGGCCGCAAGGGTCCGCTCCGGGCGGGCGCGAGGGGCGGGCGCGGCGCAGAGTGACAGCGGGGCCCATACTGTGCAGGCGCACAGGCAGCATGCGGCCCCTGTGCGGGCCGGCCGGGCGGCGCGGGCCCGGCGCCAAGCAGGTGCGCTACAAGCACCGCCTGCCGCGCGGCATTTACATCAACCACGACGACCTCGTGGCGCTCGCCACGGGCCCGCAGCCCGGCGACGCGCCGCACCCCGCGCGCCTCAACCAGGGCGAGGCCATGCTCGCCTCCATGGACAGGGAAATTGTGTCTCTCAAGCGACAAGTAAGGCGCGCCACCTGCCCTGTCGCACGCGCGCGCCGCGCGGGGCGCTCGCCGCGCACCCGCCCGATGTTGCGCGTACGTTTCTATACAGGACTAGATCGCGGCGAACGTCCCGCAATCGCGCGCGTGCGAAAGGGCAGTCCCGCTAATTAGTATCATGGAATGTCTTAGGACGTAGCTCTCGACTTAGGTATGGTATTCTGCACACATACCTTATATTTATTTTTATCCGCTTCGATGCATTTATTTATGTCCCGGCTGCGATCTCTTTTTTTGGATAATCCAGATATGCACATCCTTCTCATCTTAGTGATTTTTTTTTGAAACTTAATATTTTTAACGGACAGTCGCTATATGGTGGTTCTGTGTTGTAGGTGCAACAAAATAAGCAACAATTGAGTGCTATGAAACGCAAAGTGGGCGACTCGGGCGTGGAGGAGTACAGGCCCGGCGAGCCGCCCGCTAAAATAAATTCCCGCTGGACCAACGAGGAACTGTTGATGGCCGTCACTGCTGTGCGAAAATATGGTATAGTGTTCTATTATAAGTATATGGAGCATTTTTTTAAATATTTTTAAGAATTAATTTATTGAAATCTAACCCTTTGTTATTTTAAAACTTGAATAATATACAGTGTGTTACAAAACAAGTGTCCGATCCGAAAACCTCTTACTATATACCGGTAGTAGGTCCTTAGTTTGCCATTTAGAAAAAAAAAAATTATTCAAACAAAAAAATAAACTTAGTAAAACTGCAAAATTTACATGGCATCACTGTTTCGCGTTCATGTGCTCTGCTTGCTACGAACGTGCGTGAGTTGCCAACATTTGTGAATTTCCTTAAATTTGTGTAAATTTTCACTAGAAACATAATCTTTAAAACTTTATTGCATTGTTATTTTTATTATTGAGAATATTACCCTTCAGGATCGGACACATGTTTTGTAACACACTGTATATGTGTCGATCAGGTAAGGACTTCCAAGCGATCGCCGAGATGCTGGGCACGAAGAGCGAGGCGCACGTGCGCACGTTCTTCATCTCGTACCGGCGCCGCTACAACCTGGACGCCGTGCTGCGCGAGCACGAGGCCGACCGCGGCGCCGCGCACCTGCAGCCGGGTACGAGCTATACTTTGAAATATTCACATATAGGGCTCTATAAGAATATCAGGGACGGAGTATCCCGGAGGAAAATGAAGGTTTTACTCATCCTTTATAACCACAATGGAGTGACAATAAATTAATAAAAACTCAATAATACAAACAATCTAAAGCTTTCTAAAAGATTTTGTTAAAACATTGTATTAAAATATCGGCTGTCCACTAATCATCAAAATTTGTACCAGGAACCACCAGCACAGAATCAACTGAAAACAATGAGGACAATAGCGGCAGTAATAACGGCACTGGCTCACCGAAAAATAGCACTACTAAAGACGAAAAGGTAAATTATTTATTTATTCTTAGTTACATAACATTACACCATTAGTTAGATAATCTTTATCTATTACATAATTTGTAGCTGGCGGCCTTATCAGTAAAATGTGATAATTGTTAAATAACAATTATCACATTTTAAAATAAAAGCTGCAAAATTAGCAAATATAAATAGGCCAGTATCACATAGTAATTTTAGAAAAAAACATATGAAAATATTATTAATTAGGCTTGTCTTATGTCTTGAATGTGTTATTTTATGTCTGGGATCTATATGTCTTTAGATTAGAATATAAATATTAATAAACTAGTAATGGTTTCCAGCCGGAGGTGGACAGCGAAGGGGTGTCCATCGGAGCGTCGGCGGAGCTGGGCGGCGCGCCCACCACTCCGCCCAAACAGAAGACTGTCAAGTGATGTTAGTTTTTTTTCTCTTAAATTAACGGCCAGTATATATACGGCCAGTATATAACTATATTTTTTCATATGATTGTCAATGGCCAGTATTTAGATTTTTTTAATGGGAAAGAAACTGGCCAGTTTTTCCTTTAGTTTTTTTATTTTTATTGGTGGCCATTTAATTTATTTTAAATAGTATATTGATTATTTAAATTTATTTAAAAGAATATTAAATTATTGTTATTATATAACTGTATGTCCTTTTTTAGGAGCTGTAACATATAATTTGCGACACATTGCCTCGCCAGCCATAGATATCGACAAAAGTTATCTACAAAACTAAAAGATTGTATACCTAAAAATAATATAGTAAACACATAAAGATTCTACATAATATAAGATATATCTCTCCGTGTGTAGATTTGAATTCTATACATAGTTTTAGTTACAGACTGAGTGTAATCTAAATTTATTTTAGTGCGTACTAAGTTCAAACATTTCCTTCTCATAGCAACATAGAGTAAATCCAATAGTTGTGATAAATCACGTTTTCTCCATTAAATTATGATTTATAATGTGATAGATTGGTTGAATATTGCGTAAATTAATTCATCTTTTTCTTGAATAAAAAATCATTATAGGAAATATAAAAATCTTAATAGGAAATAATCACTGTGTGTGTATTAAAATTGTGGTGTGATTGAAATTTATTTGTTTGTTTAAAACGCGGTAATCTGGGGAAAAGCTTTTTACAATATTATAATACACATATGCATGAGGTTATTGACTATCGATCATAACAATAGAAATCGCGTAAAGCCGTGGGGCGTGGCTAGTTCCTATATAATGTATACTTTATAGGATACAATATGAATTTGATTAAAATTGTAAATATTAACAAATTATAGGGCTAAGATAAATAATCAGAATGATACAAATGTAGCGAAAACAGAATTAGTTTTTTGTTCATATGAAAATGTACTCATTCAATCATTTATATTTTTAAGACTACGTTATATTTCTTCTTGTAAATATTTTCTTCGTTATGCGTTCCCGAGACATGATTTTTTTTATATTTGCGTGAATAAAAAATTTGAAATATAATTTTCAAGTTTAAATGGAAACGTAATGTCGGATTAGCAACACTTTAAGAGTATTATACTTTTTTTAACGATAATTTTGCTTTAAATAACTGCGATTTTAATTTATTAACTTTCAACTGATAAAATCACTAGGCTTTTATTTAACAACAAGTTACGGTTACAAAAAAAAATTCTAGATATAAATGTATATAACAGTGGTGTTTGGAAATTATTGTATTAGAATAAAATGAAAATTATATTTTTGGACTAAAAAAATGTAAGGACAACTAATACGCTTCAATGTCATTTAAACGAGAGTGTTGTGGAAATGTATTTGTTCACTTTTTGACGTGGCAATGTTATTCGATGAAGCCGGCTGCACGCACGAAATCACATGACTCATGCGGCGTTACCTCGCTTTGAGGCGTTCCATTTAAGGCTTGAAGTGCAAGCGAGAGCGTGGAACGAGCGACAAAGAAGTACAATCGGCAAAAAACGCAACCATTCCTTCAGTATTTTCTTGTGACTTTCACGTTCAAATAAAATCCGACCGATTATTTTTCATAACACAACACCGTTTCATATTTAAGCGTAATAGTTATCAATTTTACTCGTAAGATGATTAAGGTCTTCATTTAATTCGGGAAATTACAGTTTTTCTCAAAGGAACATTAAGTATTCATTTAAACGGAATTTGGGAGGGTTCTTGTATGATGGGTTACAATAATTTATTTAAATAATTTTTGCGTAACATGTTTTTTTATTTTAATTATAAAATATCATCTCACTAGATATTATACTTCGGCTTACTTATTTGTGACTATATGTTCGCTTAAATATTAAGTTATGTTTTGAGAGGGGAAGAAGAGGAGTTTAGAAAAACTTGAACGCTCCCGAACGCGCTTGATTTTTATATTGAATAAATATTCGAATAAAAAATCCATAAAGAACCAATGAAAACGACATTCCTATATATTTTTATAATTTAATAATGTGTTCAAAGCTACTTTAGATGGAGACCCTAATCTCAAATATATTAAGCAATATATCGATTAACATATTAAATAGTAATGATAATTTAGTATTATAAGTTTTTTAAAGTTCCATAAATCTAGCATACTGTCCATTGCTTCTAGATTAATATTTTAAAGCTATTTCTATAATTGATACTCGTATAACTAACTGAATTATGAAATAAAATATAAAAGCATAGTTTTATCATTCAATATAAGAATGTGGGAGTTTTAAGTATAGCTATTTTACGTCAGAGATTGCGTTTATCGAACTAGACTTCGGCGTAGCGACTGAAGATATAGATAGAAATAATTTATAATAATTGAAATAATAATAATACTAATTGTATTTTTGTACACTCAAAAGACATCTCCCTTTATAGAGGAAATAGTTATCGTGTGGAATAGATTGGTTATTATTTAGATGGCGATTAAAGTTTGGACTTAGGTTTATGTAATATCGAATAAATGGAATAAATATATAGGAAGCATAATCAGGGGTAGACATAGCGTCACGAATGGAGGTTACCGATATAAATATCGTAATGTTGCTTTGTAAATAGGTATTTAGCATTATTAACGTAAGATCCGAAACATCACTTAAGTTTATTTTATTTTATGTATTCCCATCTTATCGATTGACGGTTAGTGTACTGCTTTTATAAAACACTGCAAATGTTGTATCCAAATAATTGCACAGATTTGAAACTTTGTATCTTACATTGCATTTTAAAGATTTGATATATTATGTTTGAAAAAAGGGCCTTGCACTACAGTTTTTGCGATATAACACATTTATATTTATGAATGAGAAACGTTATTCTTAACGTTTTGGTTGCGAAACTGTAATACATACATATTATTGAAATATAGAACGACCATCAAGATTCTTCACATATGTATATCAAGTCCTTAAAATTAGCTTTTCAATATTATTTAATAATTAGTTAAAAGAGAATATAATATAATATTATGTCGCAAATTAATTTGACGTCTAAGTAATGTCCGCCTAGCGCAGAGTTGAGCAATATGACAAAATTTTTCATATTGTTTAAATAATAGTAAGAATGGAAGCTATTGAAACATGCGATGTAGCTGTAAGTTTTTTATTAATCCTAATGTAATGTGGTTCGTGGGTTCGTTTTTAGTATTTGTAAATAATCAGCTAATTCATTGAAATTGTTAATATTAATTTTTATGTGCCTAGTATAATTTTGTATTTGGCTCGCATTGATCGATTCGCCCAAAGAGATCCACAATGAAGTCAACTTATTTATTGATGCAGTAAGCTTAGTTCAAAAATAAATTATTTTAATTAGTATGATTTCTGTATATTAGATGGAAAATTGGGTTTAATGAAGTTTTAAGCGAGCTGTGATGTTCTACAGCAGTTCTACAAACTATTTAGTTTAATCTATTTGTAAAATTCAGCAAGTTTGAATTTACACGATATTAAATAAATATAAGCGTAACTATTCTGTGTGTTTTTATTTCTTGTCCCTGTCACACATGGTAATTAGTTTTTAAGTACGGAAAACAAAAAAAAATATGATTAAGTACTTTTAAAAGGCAAAGAGAACCCTGAATTGAAACTGGCGTACGATAACAAGAATGTAACATATTAATTATTATTGTTAGCGTACTATTATATTAATACTTTTTTCTGTTGCTTGCTGATGGAGCAACGATTTTCTATTGACTATGTAAAACTACGCTACTACTATTTATAATTACACAACAAAAGCAGTAGAAGCTGTACCTAGTGTCTTTGGAGAAGCAAGTAGTATATTCATGAGCTAGTTTAATAAAATATAATAGAATCTTCTTGCGCAAAAGAAGAACAGAGTATTGTGTCAAAACTTCTGTAAAAATTGAGAGCTAGGAAAGCGTGACATTTTCAGTTAGAATCCGATTGATAATATTAAATAGAATAGAATACATATTATATTAATAACAATAAAAATGGTATCGAGAATATTTCGTGCTTTACCTCTAGGGAGTATACGGTTAGCGGTACCAGAGGACGTTATTGGCATCATGGCACTCGTAAATCAATCGATGTCGTTGAATTTCCGTGTAAAAAATAAATGGGATATCAAATACCTTTTGTGAGTCCATGTTTCACTTACAATCCAATTAATGTTTGTTATATAAATAATTATTCAAGTAAAGAACTAATTAGTCAAGATAGTACTTTTAATTTTTGTTAACCCCAGTCAAGAGTTGTTGATTAATTGTTAATTAAATTCTTGCTTTCCATAGAATATATTGTTAGACGCTTACTTTCTTTCTAATTTAATGACTATTGGTGAATACATTGCCTGAGGCGTATAATTTTACTTATTATCTTTTAGAAACACCTGTGTCTTATCAATATGCCAGCTTGATATTAATGGCACTATCGTTGGGTTTCTAGCAGTAAAGGACTATCCGTTAGTGCCATCCGTAAATCCTGCAGCTTGGGAGGATTTTTTATGGACCAAATTTAAGTATGTACATTATCCATAACATATTGTTCGACATTGCTTTTAGGACCTACCTATGACATATAATTATATTTATTACTTTGCATGTGGTAAAAAAGTTTTGCCTTAAATATTTCTGTATTTAGATGTGATAAAAATAATTTAATTTTATTTACGAACATTTTGGTGGTTCCCACTTCGTACACACAACTTTCTTTCAGGTGTGTAGAATTAAACTCGAGAAATACGCTATTTTTACATTTGCTCTGTTGGAATCCGATCTATGCGAGAGAACTTGTGGATAACATGCTGAAGTCTTTGTTTATGCACGATCCATACATCCAATACGTTGCTATGATGAGAACCATAATTGAATGCCCACGTGAGTTGTAGGCTGTAGCACAATTCAATATTTATTCGTTGAATCGTACACTATCATTACTAGTTTATATAGTTCTGCATACCTTTATGTTTGTGTTATATAATAGTTGTACTTTGACAATAAACAAATACTATGCTTAATAAAATATACGAGATTTTATTCCAGTATTTCCCATTTCCTTGGAATTACCGGAATAAAAATTATCCTTTGTGTAGTGGTACTGTAGTGTAGTGTATATGTCGCAGGCGAATTGTATAATCCGCTGCATTACATGACGGCTAGCCGTTTTAAAAAACAGGGCCGTTTTGTAATGCGGCGGATCAACGAGTAGCCGTATTGTCATTGCGATACGTTCTCAAACGTAAAACGGCCCTATTTTTTAAAACGGCTAGCTGTAATGTAATACAGCGGATTACACAATCCGCCTGCGACATAGACACATTCATACCACCATCATCACAAAACTTTCCCTCTTATAATATTACCTAGTAAGAATGACACCATATTAAATATTTGTGATGAACAACAAGGAATTACAGACAATGTCTACCTTTGTGTTTTAAATATTAAACATAAATTTTATAGTGCTAGTACCAGGACAGTCCCGATCAGAAGCATCATTTAGACGCATACAAACCTTAGAAAGAGGTGTCCCGGGGGACCAACTCCCGGCGCTTCTTGTAGCTGACAGAAATGAAGTCAGTCCCAGACTAAGGATCAGGAGAGCTGTGTTAGTTTTTATAATTTTCAGTGACCCTGTAGTAGCTATATGTATGTATGATCTGTTCTTCATAGACAGTTGTGCTTATTCAAACTTTAAAACGAATTCATAGTAAAAATAGCATTGGCATATTTGGTCATTTTCTTGTTTGAAATTATTGAAAATACTTTTAACATCCACGGACTGTACTTATGCTGTAGTTATTCACAAATGTACTAAAATCCTTTCTTTTCTTATTAAACGGTATACATGTATAGCGAAGAGGATAATGACGATATAGTGCCCATAATTGAGCGGCACTCTCAGCGCCTACGGGAGCTCTACGGCGATTTCTACGTCAGCGAGCTCATATCGCGCCATCCAGAGTCGGAACGTGTTTTGCTTGTTTGTGAGGTAGGTTACGTTTTTAATTATCTATTATTCTTGTACGTGGCTTCCATATTAAATTTCCTAAGTATTTTGTTATAGCTGTATATAAATACGTGCTTATTGCTAGATATGTTTAAATTATCTTTTAGCACAAAGAAGTGGCAGTTGGAGTGATGTGCCTTAATACCCAAATAAATTACGAAGAACTAGAAGAGAGCTATGAATTGTCTCCGTTTGCTGGACTAAAACGATTGGAGAGTGTTGTTAAGCCCGAAGATCAACCGGTAGAGTCCAGCATAAGGTTAGATTATATGGATGTGTCTTAATTTCCTTATATTAAAAAGCCAAAATGTAATGTTTAAATAGTTACGTTAGTTTTAAATAATCTTTTTAGTATGCTCTAAAGTATCTCTTCTGCCGTTGATTTAAAAGTATATTATTCGGTATCAAGCTGCATAAATATTATTCAGTATTCTTACAGCATGTTAGACGACAATAAAGAGGGGCCTCAAAAAGAAGATTCGTTTTTCAGTTCCACTTCTAGAGATACAAAAGCCAGAGTAAGTTTCTTTGGAAGATGAGCACTTTTATGTATTTTATACTAAAATATTTTTTTTATTATTACCTATCTCTATACCGGAAAAATATATATGTAATTAATATTTGTATTTTCCTGTTTATTATTTGTGTGTGTGTGAGTGTATTTATAAAATGTGCAATGTACATTGTACATATATTTAATTTACCCCTTATAGCAGAGCTTTTCATGTGGCAACTAGTGCCATAAGAAAAGTTTTTCTTAGCGTGGGACTAGATAGCGCTGTGTATAAGCGTTCTGAAATACATATTGTATATATTATAATTATGTAAACTAAATGTATTAATTATTAGTCCGTTTCTTCTTCTTAAGCAAAAACAACTTAAATCCTAACACACTCGCAGGTGACCTGGATATTCGAAGATGATGAATTCAAGAAGTTCGGCAAAGACCAAGAGGGAAGACCGACCCGTCCCTCACAACCTGGCCTCCTCACACAGCTGGATGTCATCAACTTGTTTCAAGACGAGCCTGAGGAGGTCGAATATGACATCGTCAACATTGACCACGATCTGTTGAAAGTACCCAAATTCTTTTACGAGAGACTCGGTGAAAGGTTTGTAAAAAATGTAAATGACTATTACTGGTATGTAGCAATGAACATTATATTTACTTAACTATAACTTATATATAAATGGTTTTGTTACAGTATAGACGATCGAACTAGAACGCGCCGTAGGGAGTCGTTTTATGACAATAAATATTTAGACTACGATATAGGAAAGAAAACTTGTAAGTAACAGTTTTTCATTTCTTTTAAATCACAGTTTACAACTCGACGAATTCTAAAATTGTTTCACCTAGACACTTTGAAAGATCCGTTATTAGTAAGGTTACAAAATTCAAATATCCTGTATATTAAACTATAGGTATATTTTTTGTTTAAAGCGGAATTCCCTGTAACCCCGGCTTCAAAGCCTCCACACCCCACGCGGTATTTGGGCCAACCAAACGCTTTTCTTTTAGAGCTGTTTGCCATGCATCAAGATTATGATGAAAGGTACCTAATTTTACATTTTATTTAATAAATTGCCCTTCACAGTAAGCTGTGCATTCTAATAGTAATCTATAGTCGAATTTTTGGCGTTTTTCTGAAAGATAATTAGAAAATAATTTGACTGGCTTTCTTAGTTAGTCACACTTAAAATACATTTTTAGACTTACCTTGATCATCCTTGAATTTTTGTTTTCGTTAAATAGGATACATGTTTTTTTTTCAATTACATCTTACATTAAAGGTATGGCTTTGACATGCTGGAAGCTGCCTACGAGTTATTTCCAAATAGAGATTATTGCATCATCTCTTTACCAACCAGCCACACGAGCTTTCCATTGCTCGACCATTTTACGGTAAATATGTATTTGGTAAAAAAAATATAATAATGTATATATTTAAAAATGTAATTACATATTTGTTGTATAAGTTTTAAACAAAATTTTTGTGGAACTGGAAATAAACGGCTATATTATTATATTATTATTATTATGTAATTGGTCAATTAGTTAGCAGTTTATTAATTAGTGAATTTGTCATTTTAATTGTGTGATTTTCATAATTTTTATTTATTAATAAAACACGTTACAGCTAGTCACTCCGAATGGCTATCGAATGAGGTTTATCAACGATACACTCTATGTGGCTCATATAAACTCTATCAGGGGGTAAGAATAAATTTCCTTTTTTAATATAATATTTGTATCGATATAGAAGAAATATATGTATTTGGTTTTCTGTAGTAATCTACGACTTATTTACAAAACATATCTACCAATTATGCATTGTCTAATATTTAAGTTTAAAACTACATGCTTTCATTATTTTGTGTAAGGCTTATAATATGTAATTTTTAATTCTAGCTTTTAGTATACTTTTTAATTTTATATATTATCATACATATAAAAAGTGTTATATAAACGTTGATCAGTCAATCAGTTGTAATTTATATTCTATTAATATCATAAATGTTTGTTGATTGCTTTCACGCAAAGACAACTGAATGGATTTGTGTAAATGGTATTTATTTAACGGTAGATTAAATCCTAGAATAGGATATTGTTTATTCCTACTTTGACACGATTACGAAAATTATTATATAATAATTGTTATAAAATAAAATAGAGTTTCATTAAATTTTAAGTGATGTACGGGTGCGTCCAGCTGAAGCTTACGATGTACCTAACGTCAATGAAATTCTAGAAAATTCTCCCAGAAAAGCAGAATTGTTGGATCTCCTGCACGACAGTTTCATCGATAACAATCTATCTTCTTTCGTTTTTTTGAGCCAGAACGAGCCGATTGGTTTCGTTATTCTTGGGTATGACTTAGATTGCATCTCTACATAGTTAAACAAAAGTCGCTTTCTCTGTCTCTATGTCCCTATGTCTCTATATCTCTATGTCCCTTCTTTAAAACTACGCGACCGATTCTCATGCGGTTTTTAAATAGATATAGTGATTCAAGAGCGAAACCGGGGCGAGCGAAAAGCGAAATCGCTTATAAAATATAAATACATACAAAAGTACTTAATACTTACTATATATTGTCTAAATAGTTTAAATATAACTGGTAAATTGGTATCTTTATTTTTCAGGCCCCTAGATGGAAATACAATTGTAAGGGCTCAATATGATTTGCCAGCGGAACCTCACAAATATGGAACTGACGCTGCGGTATTTTTTTTTTTAATTAATTATTTGTTTTAAAAGAACAAATATCATATAAAAATGAATTGGTTTTTCTTTATCTACGAGTGTTTCTTAACTAAGCTAATCTCTTTAATATTGCCACTTATTAAAATATGTATCTACTTCATATTAGAATACGCTTTTAAGATTTGAATTATACATAATATTTTAGATATTAGCCGGTGTAATGTCACCAATAATGGAGCCTCATGCACGCTGGTATTTACGAGATATAATCAGACAAACGAAATATGTAACTTTGTTTTGGGCTTGTCGGCTATTCGCCAAAGGAGATGCGGTAAGTAAAAAGTTTATCATTTCCCTATATATAAATATATTATAATCATTTGAAATATATGAAAAATATTTTTTGTATCTGAAGAAGAAGTAGTATTGGCACACTAACTGCCTCACCGTTGCTATGGTAACGAATTCCGTTCCCGCGTTACACAATGACATGAAAAATTATAATTTTATTTTTTTGGTTAGTTTTTAATACAGCTAATTGTTTATTTTTTTTAAATATCTATTGGATAGAGTCCAAGTAAACATCTAATGTCACTTGGAAGTCATTTAAGGCCCGTACATCCTCGACAAATTTTTCCAAACGTGAAGGGTAATAAGGATTTAGAACAGATATTTAAACCTGCGTAAGTTATTCATTTCTATACTAAGCAATAAATTACAAGAACGAAAATACGATATATGAGTATAGAATATTAAACTATTAAATCTTATAAATGTAGTTCATTTGAACAAGTAGGTAAAATATAAAAACGTATCTTATTCCCGTGTCGTTTTGGATCTTGCTATGATAAAAAAGTATATAAGTAAAAGCAGTTAACTATTCAGCTATTAATACGATAATTTAAAAGTATGAATACTATAAGTATAAATATTATAAGTTGCAAGTTAAACTTTACAAATAGACTATACTTACTTCTACTTTTTTATTTGTATCTTAGTAATAAATATCTAATGTTTACTATTTAGAACGATGCCATTTGCTCTATGGACATTGGAGCGTCCGCTAACAAGTCTTCCCAAAGTATACGTGAATAATAACATTGTTGTGGTTGGAGCAAGCCGGACGGGACTTTCTTTCATAGAATCGCTTTTTATGGGGTGCGTTCTTCTCTTATTATGTTTATCTTAATATTCATCGTTCTGTAGGATATGGAAGAGATATTACCCATTAGAAATACTAGATCCAACTTTTTTATAGAGTCAATAAATACAGATAATATAGACGCCAAAACAGTGCGAGCAAACGGTTGCGCAACTGTGTTCATGATATCAAAACAGTATGAAATCACCTACACACCCATTTTTTAAAAAGTAGGGAAATTCCTTTTGAATTTTTATTGGTATTCTTTTTAGTAACAATGTTATTTCTACTTGAAGGCCAACATCTCAATACCTAACGTTCACTAACATAACCCTGGTCTCTGAGCATGGATTACCCACCGTTCCTGATTGTTTGAAAGCGGCTGACACTTGCGTGCCGAGAGACGGCCGATATACTGACAGATATATTAAGAGCGTACCGTTCTATTACTACGTAGACGTTCTATCTGGGGTTATGACGCAAATAGACCGGTAATGTACCATAAGTGCTTATATATTTGCCTTATTAAAGCCATACGCAGATCTACTTTTAACGTAAGCATACATATATAGGAAGAAGAAATGCATACATCTAAAAGATGGTGGCAGAAAATATTATGATGAATTAGTTTTGACTTGCGGTCAACAGTTCCAACATCCAGATTATCTGAAGGAGCCCGAATCGACGAGAGAAATTGAGTAAGTAAAGCATTAGATTCGATGAATGTCCAGTTAGTTAAGTAAAGCTCTTTTTAAAGGTATATACTATGAACATAATATATACTATGAAACTGGTGGATGAGTACAATCAAAACATAATTACAAGTACAAGTTATTAAATAAACTGGACAAGAGTATGTCCCACTTCGCACGAAGATTATATAACAATGAAAGAGCTTGTAATAAACTTATATTAAATAAGTTTATTACAAGCTCTTTCATTGGTATTGGAGTATCCAATGAAAGGAAAGAAATAAAGCCTTGATGTTTTTGTTTTTTTGTCACATTTTTTGCCATAAATTTCTTATTCATATGTTGTGTTATACGTAAACCTTTATTTTCAAAGTCCAAACCACCCCTGCGACCGTCTGCTCATGGACGACACTCGCTACCAGCCAGACCGAGTGCCGCCTCCTCCAGAACTCCCGTACAACGTGATGCTCATCAACTCCTTGGAACAGGCCAACAATTGCTTGAGGAAACTACAGGCTATGATTCAGGATATGAGTCAGTGATCTATATTGCATATTATTATGTTAACATAAGTGGTACTTTAATTACATACAAGGTTTTTGAAATCAGAATTAAAAGATCGAACGTTATTAAACATATAATTATAATTAACACTAAACAAATGCAATTTTCTTGTTATCAATCTGAATTATTGCCTTCAAGAAATTGATAGTTATTGAAATTATTTTAGAGGATTCGACTAATTGTCTGAGTGAAGACAATAGGATTATAGTGTACGGCGATTGTATCGAAGCGTATAGCTGTATAGCGGCCATATTGGAGCTAGGGATATCGGCCAAGAACATAGCATTCGTTGAACCATTCCCGCACGAGGCGAACAATAAAATGAGAGTTAACTGTTTTAATAATGAAACGGTAATTTACACATGTTCCTAATGAAACAGTTAAAATTGGTGTTTGTATGTAAATGTGTTTGTTTCTAAGTAATTTACGAAACACCACTGTCTAGATTTTCAAGTAAATGGATGGACAAGCTTATATTTATAGAAAAACGTGCAGAATAAAGGTACTGCGTCATTTTTTTAATATCAGATGTTATCTTTAGCTTGCACTGCAGTCCTGTTTGAGTAAAATCAGTAGGATATTGTACCTAAATAATATATTTATGTTATTTAGGCTTAAATACCTTGTAGAGCTAGCAAGCGAATACTTGGTGTATTTAAGAAATTAAGTCTTACAATTCCAGTATTAACTAAATTTCTTAACAAATTACGTCTTCAATTTACTTCTTAGGTTGATGAAAGGGTTCAAAAGACGCTTACGAAGCTTAAAATAAAGGTATACAGAAAGAGTCACTTATACGGCTGGTGGCAGCAAGGAGACCGCGTCGACACCATCCGCCTCATGGCGCCGCTCCACGCCTTCCACTTGCCGTGCTTCGCGTTCTTCTACTATGGCATTAAGGCTATCGACGTTTATGCTTTTAAAGGTGACGTTTAGAGTAATCACTATATGGTAATATGGCCGTTTACATAATTGAAATTGCGTTATGCAAATTTTTGAATCGCTGTGATTTTTTTTTTCAAAAGTAATCATTTAATCTATCTCTGATGTTAATCTTAATATATAACATTAAGATTAACATCAGATTATAATTATTTAAAACTTTTTATATAACAATAAAATGGCTATCCCGATCTACCAGGAAAAGTTAAAAACGACTTCGAAATAAGGGTAATATTGTTGAGGCTGGATTTTGTGGTGTTCTTCTAATAAAATTGCAATAGCTTTTTGGATGAACCTACCTGGCATATCATTGATTCAGGCATTTAAGTACTAGAGTGGATTAGGCATACATACATATAAATAGATTGCCAAATCATAATCCTTCTTTGGGCTTAGTCAACTAAGCACAGTAGAGTAAAAAATACGCGTTACATTTAAAGCTGATCCACAATGCTTTATTCACTTTTAATTGGACACATTTCAACGAAGAATAAGGATAAATATGATAACAGCTATCAACGAGAGTGGTCTGGTATACGACGGGGGTCTGGTCGTGGGCCCTAACTTCGACACGAACGACCCGCACGTGTTCGCGGCCGGGCCGTGCGTCAAGTACTCGAGGAAACTGTACGCTGACAACCGCGTGCATAAGTACTACTGCTCCGAAGACGTTGGGGAAGCGGTATGGATACCAAAACATGTTACCACTACATATATAATACCACGTAGTATCTCTTTCTTTGTCCATAGGGACATCCCTAAGCTATGTTTAAATCTTTTAAACTACGCAACTGATTCTCAAGCGGTTTTTAATAGATACGAGTGATTTAAGAGGAAGGTTTATATTAAGTATTATAAATGCGTAATATATGTCAAAGTCGGGACGGGTCACTAGTATTTCAAATGTTAGTAAGCTAATTATTTTGTCATTAGCTTCTAAATGCCTTTAATAAATAAAACGGCATTTTTAGTATATATACTTTTTGATTTCATATACTAAACTGTATTGTTTAGTACATGATGTTTGTTGTACGTAAAATACATCGCGAAACTTTTAAAAGAAGGTATGTTCCAACCAAACATTTGGTGTGTCTTCCAGACGTGGTCTAAAATATTCCGTTGTTATTTTGATTTAATATTTAGCTACAAGGACAATCTTGTTTTTTAAGAAGTATATAAATCTTTAGCTCGCCAGAATATTTCTCCGAAAGCTCGACCCGTTCATGACAGGCGTGTCTGAAACGGAATCGCCCACATCCGATTTCGTTCCACGGTTCAGTTCAAGTTTACTGGCGTAAGTTATTTCTCTTATTTTTATAAGATTTCCTCATGAACATCTCTATTTTATTCCTGTAAACAGTTAAGCTATTTGTATTAGATTTTCTTATCGAAATAAATCGATCAAAATAAAGTTAACGTTTTAAGGTTCTATTTTCAATGTTGCCATGAGGAAATAAATATGCATTCTTATATGTTCAAGTCTATAAATGCGATAATGAAATTTGATTTTTAGATTCAAGGATTCTCATGCGAGTGTATCAAGCGCAATACGCCTTTCAGCCAGTGCTATAAGAGCGTAAGTTTATAATGTTTCTTAATTTTTTTTTGTTCGTCGATTTGTTTATATGTTTTAATGTCTAATATCATTTTTAAATACACGCGATATTGTAAATGACCATAGGTAGTGTTGACAAATTCCTATCAAGGATCGATTTATTTAGATATAAGAATAGCTCTTTCATACTGACCAATATTTTGCCAGCTTTGACATTATAAGAAGCACATATAAATAAATTTGTGCTCTAAATTGTATTACTGTTTTTTTGAAATCCTCGATATATTTCGTGTACGAATTTCTACACTTCAAGATATTGAAAAGTTTTATGTAATTTAGTCATTAAATTATTCTATAGTGTGCATAATAATAAAGTATCAAAACCTTTTCAATCCTTACCCCAGTCGCTGGCAGCCAGTGCCTAAATTCAATGCGCCAGTATCGACGTGTGCGACACTACCGGGGCCTCTATATTACATGACACTGAGAGGCCCCGGGCCCGTTATACCCATGGCTGTTAAACTGTTACTGCCACATCAGGTAAGAAGATAATCATTTGGGTAGGATCGCGTTTAGTACAGGGATTGGTAACTAATGCTCAAGGTGAAGTCGTCCATATACATTTTATCAGGAATTATATTTTTTAAGATTCCCACTCGTTTTTAACTTACATGCTTTTTTATATTTCCTAACTAAAAAGCCTTTGAGAATAAATACATTTGAATGTTTTTGATAGTATTTCAAATACATATATAGAGATTTATTGTAGGGATTTCGTAATATAAGAGAATTTATGTTTTCAGCAGTTCCTAAGTTTATATGAAAATTATTATTTTTATTTATTTACCCTTTTATACGCAAAGGAATCTTAAAAACTGCTCAAATAAATCGAATTTACGTGTATAAGGCGGCCTTATTACATGGACTTGATTTTCAAATTAACCCTTAATCAAATGGATTAATATTACGGTACTGTCAAGTGGGAAATAATTTCCCAATATTTGAATAAGGGTTAACGATACATTTTGGTGTATAAGTATAACCTTTGAATTTTTATGAACAGGGTCACACTTTAATAACGGATAAAAACGAGAACTACTTTCGCCTGCAACTGAACAATTTGCATTGCATCGATTCCGTGACGTGCCTCTCTAAGAAGAAATTCACTTCGGACACGCTCATTCTGTTGTATGGAAAACACGAAGCTTACTTCAACAACTTGCTTGCAAGGTTCGAGGTATGGATTTTTTCTATTAAATTGGATAATACACTCGTACAAAGAAAATAATAACATTTTTGTTTATGTTTCGACTAAAATACGATAAACTGATGTTCATCTAGCTTAAGTTCGATATTGACGACGATTGTATTCATAGTAGACCTTCTTCTTTAAAGTTACAAGTTACATTAATACATTCATCTAAAATATCCGTGTAAATACTGTTTCTGTGAAAATACCAACATAATAAGCCCTCATATAGTTTTTTTACGTAACAAATAGAAAATTAAAGATTTTTAGCTATATATTTTACGATATACCTGTCTAAAAATCGATTCGATTACCTACGTTTAATTCGATTCTGTCCATAGTTACACTTGATCGAGGATTTCTACGACTTTTTCTCAAAACCGTGGCTGTCGGCGCTGTATCAAGAGTCGTTTAGTGATTTACTATCTGAAATACATGAACATGAAATTAAAACGGTAATTTTTTTAACTAAAAATATATAGAAGAATTGCTTATATCTTTGTAACCTCTATGTATGTTTCTATATGAGACTTACACTCTATTTAAGCTTTTTAATGTTCTAAGCTATGTATTATCTACTATAAAATAACTTTTTCTTATCGCCTACTTCTGGTTGCCGGGTTGCTTTCTAGCAATAAAGCCAATTATCTTTATTTAATTCTTCGTATGTGTAGTTCTTTGTATTTATCAATAAAGATAATTTTATTTTTTTTATTTTATTGCTATGATAATGATTGTAATTGAAGGTTTACGAAACAATCAAAACAAAGTACCACGAATTTGTCGGGTGTATCGAAGCTAAAGAGCCTTTGCCTGGATGCGATGAAGCGTGTACTGAGAATGCTCTTAAGGTATGTTGATTGTTGAACTCATATTCTTCCTATGCCTATTATTCTATTTACTAGATCTTCATTATTTATATAATAAAAGGATGCTTTAAGTTCTGACTTTAAAAGGTGACAGATAACTTTATACACAACAAAGTCTAAAGGAATTTTCAAGAATTCGAATGTTGGTCGTACTGGTTTCGTCATCGTATTCAGTTTAATAAATGTCAGTTTTATAGTAGAAAAGTGTCATTATCAGGTTTTGTTATTAAATTACTTATTGTTATTAGACTAAGTATTTAATAAACGAGTGGATCCTAGGATCTTATATTTTTGATAGTATTTCTTTTTTTCTATTCTTAATTAATATACAAACTTCATGTTGTCTTCGTGTGTTTGTTACAATATAAAAAAAAAGTTGTCAAACCAGGAGTGCGGTCAAGCGGCGTGGCTGCGAGGCGAGGCGGGCGCGTTCTGGCGATCGATCGACGGCGAACACATCGTCACGTCGTACCTCGCGCACTACATCAAGCGGAATAGCGTCACCAATCCCTACTATGCGATGCCAGAGCCAGAATTTGCGTGATTTTAAATAAAGAACACATTAAAAACTTTTTGTGTGAAACTCCCTATAGGTGATAAAAAAAAATAAGCTAAACAAGAGCCGTAGGTGGACGTGATTTTGAATTTAGAATACATACGTGTCTTTTTGGTCTGTTTTGTTTTATTTGGTATTACTGGCCAAAAAATTATAACTCAATGTGTTCGATCAGCTGAAAGTTACGTCATTGTTAAATACAGGCGTAGGGATCTACACTGAAGAGTTATACAACATTTCTGCTACACCATGTTCGTGATTTTGAATTTAGAACATTTGCACATACGTAATGGACTTTTTGTTTTTATTTTTTTAATAAAAACAGTTTTGAAAATAGGAGTTTCATTAAACCCACTTTAAATAGAAGAATATGATTTCTTTTGAATAATACGGATTTAATCTACATTTTATTGAAATGGAATAACGCCTGAGGCGCAGGTTGAAGTAATTATAATTTGGTTATAAATAAATATAGGTAAAGAAAAAAAACAAACACGTTTTTGACAATTTATTTAATTTTACACATGTTATATAATAATTCACTTATGACAATATTTACATGGAATGCACAGTTATGGCCGACTAGGGACAAATTTAATAAAATAACAGAAAAAAAAGAAAACAAAAGGACTAGTTATATAAAAAATACAAATAACTTTTAATGCGATTTATCACAATACCTTGTCAATAAAACAGCATTAAAATATATGACAATTAAAACAACATTTTATTCATGATAAAATAATTAAAAAGGAGGTTTGAATCGTCCACAACACTTAATATATACTGACAGCTCAATTCTTAAACAATAATTTGGCATATTATCTCGTTGAGCTGGTAACACCTTAGACATATATGGTCTATTTACATAGTTAGCAAGTCAAGATTCTTAAGTTAAACGTGAATACATGTAAAATACAATATTCGACAATTATTAATGCACATCATATTTTGGAAAGAGATCTTCGCCTACTTAAACTATATCTGTACCGTTCAGAATTAAATGTAAGTGATTAAAATTTAGTATTGTGTGTTACACTCGCTGTTATTCACATGCTTTTTTTATTTTCTTTCATAAGTGTAAATGAAATATATTTTAAAAATTAGCTTCCAACCCCTAGGGAATAAAAAATACACCAGACAAAAGTTACGTCAATGTGTGAAAGAGATAACTTCGTAAGAAGTTAAAATTAGTTTACGGTCTCTTTCTTGCACACATTTGCAGCCGACTTGCATTATAAATTACCGGATACTGAATCTTAGCATTTACTGAAACGCTTTCTAGAAAGGTCTTTTTTCATATTTTTACCTTGACTTACGCGATACAAGATTCTACTTAACACTAGATCGTTTAGAAAGAGCTGTATAATACACGACTAGAGTACAACGCGATTACCGAAATCCATTCTTAATAAAAACCCTATATTACTAAAAACTAAATATTATCGTTTCAATAAAATGCTGTACATTTTTCATACCTATCTTAACGACGTTCTTATAAAATAGCTTTATTTCAATCTTATTTAACTATATCGTTTGGTTGTAGTAGAACAACCAAAAAAGTATCGTATTGAGGATTCTAAAACAATGAGATCCATTATTTGACTAGAAAATGAAAATCGTTTGAGAGTTAGTGTAATGTAGTATATTTAATTTGACACAATTATTTACATGAGTTTTTTTAACCCTTTAGTTTTCAATGACAGTTTTCGGCGAAAGTTGATAAAATGGGCATTACGTACCATATATAAATTATCTGTTTATTGAAATAGGTGTCAGATTTTTTTGAAGGTTTTCTAGTTGTAGAGCAAACAAGCCGTGGGTACGTTTTTTGTCCGGTGAAAAAAATTGTATGAATGAATGAAAATGAACATATATATCGTCAATTTTACTTTTACACTGGACTTCAGGAACGAACTTTTGCCAAGCCTTGATATGGACGAAACAGTGCTGAAAGCGCTTAAAGTTTCATATATTACCATGTGTTTCAAGATTTGAGGCGTACAGCTGTGAGATCCATGACAGTTTTATTCGTAGTATCGAATCCAGTCTTACAAAGGTAGTATTGAAAATGTGTGTGATTTGTATCATGCTTTTGTATCTTACCTACTCGTACCTTACATATCTTTGTGGAAAAAACTGAACTAGTGGATGTCAGGGTTCCTATTGGTGATTAGGTCTGGTATTGCAGCATGGGTGCAGCGGCGAGGTTGGCGTGGTGGCCGCTGTTCATGCGCAGTGCTGACAGCGACTTGTTGTACCATTCGTCCTCAGCGCTCATACCTGTGCCATACACAACATGTCCTTGATCATATTTTGTTTGATATATTTCTTATTTTTATTTATTACGTAGATTTTAAAGGAGCTCGTTTTCTTAGGGCTTAATAAAACGTAATGTTATATTCTAATAGACATGACGACAGGGTATATAAAAAAAAACATTCCGTCTCTAAGATAATAAAAAAAATATCAAAATAACAAAAGACTACGTAGTTACATTAAAGTTACGGATTGTAAGTAGTTCAAGTAATTGCGTCACAATTTCGTAGAAACGATTAGTTATGCGACTTCAATCAATGTATCTCTAATAGAGTCTATATAATATGAAGTTAAAACTGTTGCATAGTTATATTAAGAAAATCGTAATTTTTACTCTAACGTATTCCTTAGTTAATCATAAGACATATTAAGTATATTAAATGAAAGTTAGGTTTACTTTACTACGTCCAGAAATTTACTATGAAAGTAAATAAAAATGTGTTCATAAATAATTTGATCGTACGGCTAGGTTCTTTAGATTCTTAAGATTCCCGCAGAGCGTTGTCAGACTTTATTTCTATACACTTGGGGAGTGTCTTATGTAAAGGTAGGTATAACGAGGTTGTCGAGGAGCGAGTGAGCCAGGCGACCCTCGCGTTTTCTTAAGATGCAATCTCGCCGTAGGAAATAAGATATTTGCGAAGACGCCGCGAGGACGCCCGCCAAAGTAAATGTAGTGGAAATTTTCTTATTAGAATATCTACGGTACGATGCCTCGGCTACGTTACTCCATGTTTTTGTACGCAGGAATTTGCCCGCGGCGCACCTATATTACATGCTTTGCCGCGTTTTTTTGATGAGATTCTTCTTCTACGATTTATTTTTTATCTTTATTTATATGGATTGTTATGTACAACTACTATATATGACTGTTTATAATACATTGACACTAAGCAAATAACATTTGTTTAAATTGGTACGTTAAGCTTTTGAAATAAATTTATCTTTAGTCTATAAAATAAATAAAAATAAATATTTTCAGGACATTTATACAACACACCTAGATAACAGAATAAATTACATATACATACTTTTCTTTTGTAAATACATACATACAATACATAGCAACACCCAGACCCCAGAAAAATACAAATATTTTAGATACTTAGAAGATATTTTGTAATAGGATTTAAATAGCGGACATTATTCTATAAGTATAGACAAATTAGATAAGAGCCGTTGGTAGGTACTTTTATTAAGTCACTATAAACTTTCAAATAACTAGTTCGCAAGTATATAATATATGTAAACAGCATCTTGCTATAAGGGGTACAAATTTATAATCTCCGGCCGCAAACTCAAGGAATATTAAATTAGTGAAACGTAGCTTCCACCGCCTTGAGTAGTGTACTATGTAATATTATATGTATCTGTATGTAAACACTCATGTAACGATCAAGACATTGAGACATTAGTACACTTATCGTGTGTACTTGTAATTGGTTAAACTTCAAATTTCAGGGGTTCATTTTAAATCAGTATTGACGTATGCATGATTCGAAGCGATGTGCTGACTGTATTCCATTTTGTACAATATAAATTGCTGTTTAATTTTTTATCTTTATTCTATAATTATATGTAAAGATGACGATTTGTTTTTGTACATACGAGATATTTTTTTGTAATGACGGGTCATTGTTGCACCTGATAGCACATTCATATTATTGATATGAAGTAACTATGACTTATTATTTCGTTCAAATGCGAGGAATACAATATGTACATGTGCAATTGTTGTGGTCATACAATGAGACAGATACAAGCCAGTTTGTAATTATTTAAGCGTTCTTAATACCATCCTCAGTGGTCTCATTACAAAGGTCAGAGAAAGTGTAAATAGGCTGCGTCTAACAAATTAGTTTTTTACGTTTTAGCGATCATCTGTCGGAACTTATCTCGGCCAACAAAGAGCAAGTTTTCTCATTATTATAAGGGATATTTGTATAAAAACGAGGCTTGATCATCCGCCGCTCCACAACTTTATAATTGCCTTGACGGAGCTAATAGAAAGTTGATGAAAGCTGCCGCGTCGTCGGCAAACTCTTGTTTTATTTCAAACTTGTATTTTAGTTTCTGCTACTGCAATACTAGGGAATAGCGATTTTATACAATTGTGCTGGTAACACTAGCTAGTTAATTGCGTTATGGCTCATGAAAGTTTTGACTATCTGTATTTTAATTTGATTTGTCAGTGCAAAACATGATCGGTACTACGGAGTCGTTGTTCTTTCGACGCAGGTGTATATCAACTGGATGACACAATACAAATTATGATATTTAAAAAAATAGTATATATAGGACGACACAATATAAACGATGATATTAAAAAATAGTATAAAGCTTTTATTTCGACACAAACAAAGGAAAAATGCATTTATAAATTTAACTTTTGCATTTTTCTAGGGTTGCTTTTGAACGTCGCTGTGTTATGTAAAAATTTTTAACAAAAAAAAAGTGTTTATATGTATGTTATGTACATCTGTTTTCTAGTTACCATAACACAGCATTGCTTAGTGTGGGACTAGCAGGCGTTGTGTATATGTATAAACAAAAACCTTCCGAAAATAAAAATATTATTTTACCTAAGTTTAAGTAACTAACCCATGGTATCCTGTCGCATGCCGACGGCGGTCATGTTGGCGCCGTGTCCCATGGAGAAGCCCTGAGGCATCGGGTAGGACCCGCCGCCCATCTGTGACAGCGAGAAGATATCCTTCTGCAGCTCTTCGTAGCTGCCGTGGTGCTGTTAAAACGTTACACAAACAATAAGCTTATTTTTAGGAATACTTCTTCAATCAATGAAATTCTAGAAAATTCACATTCACAGAAAAACAGAATTGTTAGATCTCCTGCACGACAGCTTTGTAAACAATAATCTATATTCTTTCGTTTTTTTGTCGTTATTCTATGGTATGTCTTAGATTGCATCTTGCTTCACTACATAGTATAAAACAAAGTCGCTTTCTCTGTCCCGATATCCCTGTGTCTATTTAAATCTTTAATACTATGCAACCGATTCCCATGCGGTTTTTAAATAGAGTGACGCAAGACTCTTGGATCACTCCATCTATTAAAAACCAAGAGGAATAATATATTTTCTATGCGAAATATATGCGAGCGAAGCCGGGTTAATAATGCAAGGCAAAATGGTGAGTAGAAAGAGACCTGGCCAAACCTTTGCTAAAAATCTTCCCCAATGGTTTGGAAAGTGGTTGAAAAAGCACAAAATTGCTGTTTACAACAGCAGTTGTACTATGAATCTGATTTTATAACATTAACCTATTCTTTTTCTAATATAATAATGATAATGCAATCAGTTATATAATATGATCGATCTGGAGTTGCCAGTCTATAAAAAATACCCTCTCTCTATTTTAAATTTGTTTGATATAGTTTCACGTATATATTATTAAATAAATTTCATCCGATTAAAAGTCCACTAAAACCTCGAAAGCGCACATTAACGGAATAATTAGCAAGGGAATAATTTTTCACGCGTTGGGCTTTATGTTGTAATCGCCGTGCGCCGAATTATCACTTTCGGTAATGGATAATGAGATTTTATACGGATTTTATTTATTGCAGGATATACTGCGGTTTTGGTACTATACTGTTTATAACACTAACACATATATTAAGTTAATATAAAATAATTAAATTATTATTAAGTTCTATTTTAGTTGGTATATACCCCATTACTATACTGTGACGGGATTGCGAAAGAGTTAGTAAATGGTATTCCAACATTCAGCTATATGTAGTTGGGTTCACTGACCCTTTCACGGGTATGGCAGATATGCGTAAAATTATCAAATAATCTGTTGATATGTCTGTATTACAACATTATATCCACTATTTATTAAACATAAAAATACTGCCAAATTACCGTTTCAATTATGAATTAAACTTTAATGAACGCCTACAGTTGCCGCTGTGCTGTTTAAAAAATAATTGAGCAAACATGTCGGCTTCATTAAGTTTCCGATTCAGGAATAATGTGTAATTGTCTTCGCAATGGTGCAATCAACAATCGCGATCTGCAATAACTCCGGTATAACCGGAGGATATATAAGTAAGCGCGCAATGACTGGCATTGTTTGTTGTCGGCCATTTGCATGATGTGGGCGGTCGCGGCAATCGCGTTAGCGCGTAATCACGGCGGCTGATTAGCGCCACGTTGTAATTAACGCTTAATATTGTTGTAAGGATTACAGCTTTTAACGATCTTTGTCCATCTTTTGATAATTAAACGGTTGTTTTAAATTTGTGATATAGTTATTAGATATAACGGCGTTCGCATTAACAAGTTATGTGTTTAGTCTTTCCAATTCGATTCATTATTATTGGTATGATATTTTAAACGATTTTATTTGTGCATTGTATTAATAAATAAGTAATTCATTACTAATATGGAATTAGGACACTACTATTACTTAAAAAATAGTATCTATTAGTTTATAATAAAACTCGTTCACTTCACTTACTTTAAAATCATTCAGATGTGAAATAAGTCACAATCATAAGCTTTTCTCGACATTTATAAACTTTCCAAAATTGTAGCTATCTAAATATGTATCATGTTTTTCTGCGATAGACTCCTAAACTACTGAATCGATTTTTAATTAAAGTTGCATATTGTGTGCAGTTTGATCCAGCTTCAAAGATAGGTTAGGAGATAGAGGAACTATAAACACCGCTAGTTATATATAATCTATATAACTAAGGCCTCAGACCTAGTTCATACTTATAATTATTGAACTAAAATGCAATAGAAGTTAGAACTAACCTGTGGGTACCGGTTGATGGTGTTGGGATGCGGGTAGGGCTGATAGCCGCGGTACCCCTGGATGTTCCTCATCATGCCGTTGCAGCCGGGCAGCACGGCCGGGGCCAGCGCCTTCTGGAGCTGTTTCTCTTGCTTACGGTATTTCGCTCGACGGTTTTGGAACCACACCTGAGAAGTACATTTGACTTGAGAAAGCTGAATCGATTTACTTAATTATTTTTTATTAGAATATTCCTAGATGTGTAAATATGGTTTTTAAGCCAAACAATGTCGGTGTAGGGTATAAGGCTTTGGGTGGTATAGGTACCTACATGATGAACGATGTCGCGTCAGGCCAACTAGTATAAAATAGACTTCAATATTCGTATCACAGTTCAAAGCAATTTAAAATTTGCTATCTATACTAATATATAAAGCTGAAGAGTTTGTTTGTTTGTTTGTTTTTTTGTTTGTTTGAACGCGCTAATCTCAGGATCTACTGGTTCGAATTGAAAAATTCTTTTTTTATTGAATTGACCATTTATCGAGGAA